>BSCZ01001552.1:114775-145585 GCA_027924225.1 Bjerkandera adusta | reverse complement strand
AATAAGGAAAGAGAGAGAGAGACCTGGAAGGGAATCCCGCCTCCGGCGCATCAGTCGCCGGGGTCTAGGCGTGTTCCCACAACATCCTTCGAGTAAGCGACAGAGTAAATCGGACCGGTGTGGCCCTCCAAAGTGAAGACGCGGTCACCCGATATCACATGCCACACACCGACAGTTTTGTCCGATGATCCCGACGCGATGTGAGACCCGTCAGACGAGAAGACCACGGCATTGACCTCACCACGGTGCCCGCCGATGGACAGAAGCAGGGTGCGCGTCGTGCTTCTCCGAATTACGATGCGGTGGTCCTGACCTCCTGTGGCAAAGCAGGTCCCGTCAGGTGAAAATGCGATGCAGAGCACTGCATAACCAGCGTTCGCTGGGAATACATCGAGGCAGGGCCCCCAATCCCGCATTCCCCTGCTGCGAACGACCACTGAGTTTCTAAGCTCCGCGTCGTAGATTTGCTTGACATGGCTCAGGCTAGGGGCGAGGGCGAGTACGGAGTGATATGCTTGGAGAGGCGCCATATCAATGCATTTGATGAATTTTAGGAGGAATCGGTGACAGTCGGTGATGAGAAGAATGAGTTCGGCAAATGGTGTTCCGAGCGACTGTGCATACATGAGGTGAGCATACTCATATGTAGCAATGTTGTTATGTCACGCAGCGTACCTGGAATACACCTCGAGCTCCGTTGAGCGCGTTGACGGCGGTATCCAATGCTTCAATCAGACTGGAAACCTCTAGCCAGTTGAAGAATCGACACTCCAGAAACTCGCGGAATACGCCCATAGTCTCTCTAAGCTCAGAACTTCCCGTAGCCTCCCGAAGATGAGATCCCCAGTAGCGGCACACGTAACGTAGGTACGGCGGGATGCATCGCCCGATGTCTTCTTCCAGAGTATCCACTTCCGCCTTCAATCGCAACGGGTCTCCGATGCCGCATATGTCGTACTTCAGCCGGCCCATGACGATAAGGCTACGAGAGAACAGCTTGCAATGTTGGCTCGAAGCATCGATGCAGAATGGACCGGGTTTCGGCAGCCACGACGAAAGGAGGAATTCCGAGAATGTTGGATGAACGACACGAATAGGCTCGCTGGGGTCGTCGGGAACAAGAAGCACCGAGTGCATGCCGAGTAGCAGATCGTAAACCGCATCTTCGTCGTCTATCCCAAGTAGCGTGGCGAGCGCGTCTACAGATAGTGGCTCCTGGGCAACGGCAATGGTGCCTAGGATAAGTCGGAAGTGCTCCTTGTCGTCTTCCTCGAGATCAAGCGACACATCGTCCGCGATCTGCCTGTACAGCGACTCTAGAGCGATCTTTGGCCTCTGAGATTTGACTGCCGCTTGCCTGTCAATTATGGAGCGCATTCGTCGGGGCGGATGGTCTCCAGAACCCATGATCAAAAGCACCGCGGTGACGGCCCAGATGAACAGTCCATGTGACATCGCGACGAGAGTATCGATGTCTTGCGCGGATGGCCAGCCCTTTGGAATCCTGCGTGGTCCGATTCGAACCTTGAACTCGTGAACTAGGTACCTCCGGATGTCTTCTAGTACAGACTTCAGCTCTTCCTCGTGCAAGAGCAACGTCATCGCACTCGCTAGCGAGTCTTCGCGCGCCTGGCTGAACATAGCCGTGATGTGGGGCTCGGGGCGACTCGTGACAAGGAACAGCAGGTAGTCCTTGATGCGTGAGATGAATTTCGCGAGGACCTCGAGGATGGTCGACGCGGCGCTCTTGTCCTTGCATTCGTCGAGTGCGTCGATCACGACGACGGCCTGAGGAAACGGCTCCTTCAACACCTCGAGCGGTTCTACTACGAGCTTCTCGAACTGGGACTCGAGTTTGAGGTGGACGACGTCGGGGTCCTGCTGAAGCACTGCCTCAACTGCCTCTCTGTACGGCGCATGATAACGGCAGAGCTGGCGGACGATGGTCGGAATGATGCGCTCTGCGTCGCTGCATTCGGCGTCAGCGCGCGAGCAGAAGAACGACGCGGCGAGAATGTCCTGTTTCTTCGACGAGGCCGCGATGGAGTACGCGACTGTCGTCTTGCCCGTTCCCGCCGGACCGTTGATCCAGAGCACGTTCCCGGTCGGTCGAGCGATCCACTGGTGGAGCCGGTCCAGTAAGTCCACTCGTGTGTTCTCCAGACAGCCGTGTCGGACGTCGTTAGCGTCGAACTGAGCCTTCCTCGCGTATCCCGGCAGGAAGGAGCCTGGAGTTGTATTAGCAATGTCTGTGTGGTCAAGTGCAATTTTACTGACTATCCAAGTTGGCCTTCGCCTGGCATTGGCGTCAGACCGAGGCCAGCGTGATGAAGAGGCACTGGCGACTCACCGCTTTGGCACTCTTTTGCATCTAGAATAATCGTCAGCAGCTCAATCTCTCGAAGTCAGCCTGTAAACCTACCTCTTGCATCTCTCCTACCATCACATCTGCTCTCTGCTTCATCTGAAGCCTCGTCAGGTCTACGAAACGACCCGCATGTCACAGGACGCACCAGCTCCACATTCTCTGACACTGCTGCCACATGTGCTGTTACCTGTTCATTCATAAGTGATGTTTTCAACACCGTTCGCACGGAATTCACTCACGGCGTTGAGTCCCTGTTTAATCTGGACAAAATCTCAGCAACTTCGTTTGTGTTGTGTCGATACAATCGCACCTCTGCCACGTTCTCTTGAACGTCACTCACGCCTTCTGCTACGTCCTCGATTCCTTCCCCAACCGATGCGATCTGACCTTGCACGGCCAGCACATCTTCGTGCCCACCGTCGACACCATCTTTGTCGACGCCCTTGACTGTCGTAGACATCATCTGTAGAGAAAACGAGTGAGTAGACCGCAATATGAATGCAGTTTCTGCGTACCTGTAATCTTCGAAGACCCTCGGTCACGCCGGAGAGGCCCGCATTGAGGCCCGGCACGCCCGCGTCGCCACAGGAATCCGCGGCGAGCTTCATGATTTTCTCTAGGACGCTCAGAGCCCGCGCCCAAGACTCGCTCGATTGGAAGCTGTCCTGGTCGCGCTTCCACGGCAGCTTGAACGTCCTCTTCGACTTTGACGTTGTCGGGGCCATCTCGTCGGGAAGTGTATCAAGGCCGGGCATTGAGCTCGACGTCAGGGAATGGTGAACGTGCGAGGGTGGCTGGGGAGTAACGGAGCGCGACATAGTGAGCCCCTCCAGTGGGCGCAGAGGGCCGGGGGATACCATTGTTGGCTAGTGTAAGGAGAGAGATGGTCGTGGGCGGAGGAGAAAGGAGAGGCCTCTTGGTGCGGTGTACAGCGTACTTGGATCCCACGGACACTCTCGATGCACGAGATTTGGGCCACGTTATAGATTGGGAGAGGACGCTCGCCGTCGGACCTAAATCCACGGATATCGCCGTTGTCCAGCTTCCCTGTCGCGGCGAGTGCGGCGTTGTGGGAAACCAAACACAGCTGTGCCTTGATATTTTGTTTCTCAAAGCGGGGAACCTCGACTTGTGGCCACAGCAGGTAGTCGGAAAGGGTCTTGATGAATCAGTCCAGAGCATACGAGCTTACCGACTGCGCGAGCACCGGCAACGTCTGGAAGGTGGGAGATGGGAAGGCTGGTATGGCCTTCCCTATACGAGGCAAAATGCCCCGCAGCCACTCGGAAGTGTCGGAACAGAAGAATACAGTGGTCGAGGGTGTGGTATTGCGCTGTGGTCGATGCCTCCTAGGGCGCTCAGACCACCGAGATACAGGTAGGGTAGGGTTAAGAAACCTGAAGCCTCGTGCATTATATGCTGATGGATTCGCCGACTCGAGGGCGCCAGGCGGGGATGGAGGGCCTCGGGATGCTGGTCCTATTTACAAAAATACGTTTTCGACGAGGATACTGAACGTCATTCGCGCTCGATGTACATCCCGCGTAGAAGACAGCCTGCTGTAAATGTGCCTGCGCTGCTCCAATCTCGGGGTGTCTCCGTCCAGAACCGAGTCGCTCGACAGGATTGGACACGGCGGACGTGGTGGTGGCAAGAGGCAAGGGGTAGTGGACGCTTCGTGCAAGACGCGTGTCAGCGCAATTCCGACGAGGGAAAAATTTGAATGGCGCACCTGTTGCTATCGCTTGGAACCACCCTATAGCTGGACACGCGGTGAGCTGGAGCCATCGACAGTTCCGACTTGCAACTCGCCCTCTCTAGTTTTGATGGCATCACGCCGACGCCCGACGCGGCCGACGCGTCCACGGAAAGGCGCCCGCACTTGCCTCTGCACGTCCATGTCGATGCCGACGCAACCCTCCTACGCTTCGTTCATTACGTTCCCGCTGAACCAGTGACTATTACTGCTCTCTTGATCTAAATGGATAACGCCAGCAGTCTCCCTCGACGCGCTCATCGCAACTCCGTCGCGAGAACACTGGTAGTCGACTCACTACACTGCGCCCACGGCGCGAGCGCTCGTCAAATCGTCCATACGTCGCGCTGCTCAACTGCACGGCTTCTGTTCCATTAGTATAGACTCGTGCGAGGTTGGCCTGTCCGAGTCTTACTAGTAACAACAATTTGCCGCGCCCCGCTGAACACCAGCATCAACTGAGAGTTGGGTCCGAAATGCGACACCGCTCGACGTATGTGCTATTTTCTATCATTGTACACCTTTCTTACTTGGCGCAGACACGGGGAGCGGATATGAATTACAAGCTAGACCGGCTATAGAGGGTAGCTGGGATATTCTTGTCGCCGGCCCGTCGAACGACCAGAAGCTGTGCCGCCTTGCTTTCTTCCTCAAACCATGCAGTGCTTGCATATCGGGGTGGCGGTATACATGGGGGCTTTAGTTCCACAGGTCCGCAGCCCACATCGGCCGTCTTCCGCGGATTATAGCTCTAGTGAGTGTCGACATTGTTCTGCTGTCGCAAAACTCACGTCCCAATGGGTTCCCCGCAGAGCCTACGATGTCATTGACGGCAGTCGATGCGAGACATTTTTGATACGAAACACGCTCGTTGATCTCGCACGCTGCTAGACGTATCTTCCTCGAGCACATCGCGGTTCCTGGTCTGGTCCGCCCGCGCTTCGCCGGCTCCGTCACCGCAAGTTGCTAGTCAAGAGGAAGCGGCGTGTTCAATCGGTGCCAGATTTCCCACTACGACACGTCTATCGAAGCACGGAAGCTCGAACGTGGCTATCTTGCGGTGCATTTAGGTTTACCGGCGGGCGTCCCCATCGATAGTGTCAAGCTGGATCTCGCGTGTCTTCGACGACTGTGGGACCCAAGTACACCTTGCACCGCTCCAACTACACCTTGCACCGACCAGGTCTACGTTCCCCTCTCCCTTTATCCTCTCCCTCCCCTTCACCTTTTTTCACCCTCACCCTCGCCCTAGTCATGTTCCGCTCCCGCTCTTCGCGCGCCCCAGGCCAATCGAGTGTGTCTCGTCCTCTAACTCCCCAGTCCGCCTTGCGCGCCGGACCGAGCCAGGCGTCGAGCTCAATGCCAGATCTCCACGCTGATTTCCCCACCGCTTCGACACCCTTAACATCACCAAGCTCAGGCAATAAGTTGAAGATGCCGTGGAAGCGCGACAAGGAAGGGATACGCAAGATGAAGGAAATCGCGGGCCTGGCCTTGAGCGTCGTCAAGAAGGCTGTGACTCTCGCCGCCGAGCTTTCAGGCGATGCGGGAATCCCAGGGCTCAGTGCGGCTCTCTCAGCCCTGGGAGAGATTCTCGAGGCTATCCAGGTGAGTATTTGTTTTGATCCCCCGCGCGCGACTCTGACGCTGTGGTCACAGACGATGTCGGAGACGATCAAGGGCGTCGATACGCTGAGAGAACGTCTGGAGGGACTAGTGAAGATTCTCGAAGGCTTTCGCTCCCGCCCTCGCGACCGGCCGCTGCCAGAGGAGATGCGGCAGCGACTGGAACAACTAGCGTCGTGAGTGTGATCGTCTCAGTGCAACTCTCCTCCTGACATCGGCGAAGTACATGGACGAAGATCGGCGTAAGAGCCCGTAACATCAAGGAACGGAACTGGGTATCGCGGTTCTTGAAGAGCGAAGCGGACGTCGCGGAGTTGGAGGGGCTCGTTGAGGAAGTCAACGCCTCGATATTCGAGTTCATTGTGAGTTGCGTCTGTGTTCGAAGATTTTCTGAGCTAACCGAAATACAGTTCCAGGGGCAGCTCGTAAGTGGTGCATACGCACATGTATTCCGCGGTATTCATACTTTGCAGGTCGTGGAGGAGAACGTGCTTCGCATCCGGGAGGCCGTGGAGTCGGTACGCCAGCTGTGCATCGTGTTTGTTGCGCAGTTCACTGACAACGTCAATTGGTTGCAGGTCTTGGAGGGTGAGCTTGGCTGTCTTTTCATCGCGACAGAGCTGACCTTCTCATTGAACGCTAGCATCTTTCATGCCAGTCTACGCGAAAAAGGCACAGTATGACGCCAACAGCATCCGACGTCGCTGTCTCAAGGGTACGCGAGTGGACATCCTTGGACGCCTACGACAATGGGTCATTCTGGCTTGCACCTACAAGAGTTCTATCCCAGGAGCCGACCCCGGCAACGTGTTCTGGATCAGCGGCCTAGCGGGGACAGGGAAGACGACGATTGCGGGCTCCCTCTCACACACGTGCAAGGAAATGGGTGTCCTCGGAGGAACGTTTTTCTGCTCGCGCTTTGACAAGGAGTGCAGCGACCAGGACCTCATCTTCGTGACGCTGTCCCGGCAACTATCCCACTACCACGCACCGTTCAAGGAGCAGGTCCAAGCGGTACTCCGCCGGGACCCAGACATCGTAAACTCCAACGCTGCGCGCCAGTGCGAGGAACTCATCGTGCGTCCCCTCGAGGCGCTGAAAGGGTCGTTTCCGAAGGCCGCGATCGTCCTTGATGCGCTCGACGAGTGTTCAAACGAGGGCGCGACGTCGCTCACCCTCACCGTCCTCGCAAAGTTCATCTCGCGCCTCAAAGACTACCTCGTCTTTATTGTCACGAGCCGACCGGAGCCCCACATCGCCGCGCTGTTCGACGAAGCGCGCGAAAACTCCCTGCGGGATACGACACCCCTTCTTCTGCACATGGAGGAGCTCGGGTCTGTGCTAGGCGACATCCGCCGCTACCTTGTTCACGAGTTTGTCACACAGACTGGAGTGCGGAAGGTCCCCGAGGGGTGGCCATCCGCGCAGGAGGTGAACTCGCTGGCGGAGATGTCCCACGGGCTTTTCATCTGGGCCGCGACCGCCATGCGGTTCATCATGCAAGGCGACCCGCCCGCGCAATTATGTGCCTTGTTCGACAAGCAGGCCGCGTCTATGGCGTCCAGCATGGTGCTCAACTCATTGTACGCCCAGATTGCGGAAGCGACAGCCTCGGCAATTCCGGCAGGATCGGAAGACCACTTCCAGTTGATCCTTGGCACTGTGGCTGTCGCAAAGGAACCACTCTCCACTGCAGCACTGTCCGAGCTGCTCGGTATCCACAACAACAACCTCGTTTATAACCTGCTGTGCGATGTACGAGCTGTACTGCATGTACCTGACGATGTCGATGAGCCCATCCGCGTCATTCACCCGACGTTCCCGGAATTCCTCCTGTCGTCGGAGGTGAAGAAACCCGGTCCATTCTGCATCGACGCTGGGGATCAACATTGCAAGTTGTTCTCTCGGTCCCTCGTCGTCATGGGCGAGCTGAAGTACGACATATGCGGCATCGGAGATCCGTTGCGCTTCATGGCGGAAGTGGACACTCTGGAAGAAGACATCAGGCGACGCATCCCGCCGTACCTACGTTACGTGTGCCGTTACTGGGGCTCTCATCTTCGGGAGGCTACGGGAAGTTCTGAGCTTGGGGAGACTGCAGGCCCATTCCGCGATTTTCTGGAGCGCCGATTCCTCAACTGGGTAGAGGCATGCAGTCTGATGGAGGCCTCGGATACCGCCGTCAACGCACTCGACGGAGCTCGAGGTGTATTCCAGGTACGCTGCATGACATAACGACGTTGTTATGGGTATCCTCACCTCATGTATGCCTAGTCGCTCGGAACACCATTTGCCGAACTCATTCTTCTCATCGGTGAATGCCACCGATTCCTCCTAAAATTCATCCAATGCATCGATATGGCCCCTCTACAAGCATATCACTCCGTACTTGCCCTCGCCCCTAGCCTGAGCCATGTCAAGCAAATCTACGACGTGGAGCTCGGAGACTCAGTGGTCGTTTGCAGCGGGGGAATGCGGGACTGGGGCTCCTGCCTCGATGTATTCCCAGGAAACGCTGGCTATGCAATGTTCTGCATCGCATTTTCACCTGATGGGACCTGCTTTGCCACAGGCGGTCAGGATGACCGCATTGTAATTCGGAGAAGCACGACGCGGACCCTGCTTCTGTCCATCGGCGAGCACCGTGGTGACGTCACTGCCGTGACCTTCTCGTCTGACGGGTCTCACATCGCGTCGGGATCAAGGGACAAAACTGTCGGTGTATGGCGTGTGACATCCGGTGACCGCGTCTTCACTTTGAAGGGCCACACCGACGAGGTCTGCTCTGTCACTTACTCGAGGGACGGCAGCCGCATCCTGTCATCCAGTGATAATGAGGTCATCCTGTGGGACTCGTCCAGCGGACGATCTCTCCTCACTCTCCCCACGACACATGCGGATACATGGCAAACCGCGCTTTCGCCAGAAGCAGACATCATCGCCCACCGCAACGACTCCGGCCTGTGCCTCTACAACGTCACATCTAGAACAGGCATCACACTCGCCCTTCCTGGCCCGGCACACGCTGCCACGTTCTCGCCGGACGGCCGATACATTGCCGCCGCCTCGGAAGCATCGATCTGCATCTGGACAGCAGCGGACCTTGCTGTGGTCCGCTCGATCGACGTCCCCGGCTTTCCCCTCCGACTCGCGTTCTCCCACGACGGCACCCGGATTGCTTGCGGGCTGAAGGACAACTCGGTGTGTGTGTGGCAGGTGCAATCAGAGGAGCCCCCGCACGTCTTTCGAGGACATACAGACTGGGTATTCGACGTCGCATGGAGCCCCGACGACGCTCAGATCGCCTCTGCGTCCGGTGATACCAACGTGCGGATCTGGGATCCCACGCGCAAGCCTGACAGCGACGTCCAGCGGCGGCCGCACGAACTCACTCTCCCCTCGCCTGAATCGCGTCCTTCCACTCTCCTCTGCCTGGGAAACAGCGTCGACATCATCCGCATCCCCACCCCGCTCGATATCGAGCAGCTCCAGACGCCAGACCGCGCACCGCGCCTATCCCTCCATTCGAATATCCCCGACGCTTGGGATGCAGCACACTCCGGCGCGGGGCCCGATCGTGACCTGTACATGGATTGGTGTATGCGCTCTCGAGACTGGGAATTGCTGACCGGGCAGCGTCACGTCCAAACCAGTTGGAGACATGTGGCCATATCACACAATTTCTCGCACATGGCGTACCTACCCGAGGGGACCAGCACCGACGTCCACATCTGCAATCTCCGCACTGGAGTAGTGGCTGCAGAACTCACTGCTCATACCAATGATATAAACTCAGTGGCCTTTTCGTCTGACGGCGCCTTGCTTGCCACCGGGTCATACGACAAGACTGTCAGGCTGTGGAACGCCGCAAGCGGAGCACTCGTCGCTACCCACGCAGAGCACACAGAACCTGTTTATGATACTGCTTTCTCGCCGGATGACCGACTCGTTGTCTCTGGGTCTGGCGACGACACTGCACGGGTCTACGACATCGCCGCGGGGTGTGTCATACACATCTTCCAACATCAGACCGCCGTCGTGAAGGTCGCATTCTCGGTGGACGACAACCGCCTCCTAACCCTTGACGCGGATCGCTGCGCCTCGATCTGGGACCTATCTCAGCCCGCTCGCATCTACGCAATCTCGTTGGCTGAAAACACATGGCCCCAATATCTCGACTTCACACCGGACGGCGCGAGCATCCTCATCCGCGATCCCGACGGCCAGGTTCTTATGCCCTTCGCCATCCAGAGGCCGTCCGAGCGAACATGGCCAATGTACCACGTATCGGACGAGGGGTGGGTCATTGCTGTAAGCCCTGGCAAGGCTCGCAGAGTGTGTTGGCTTCTCCCCGAGTGGCGCGCCGTTGTTCCGCTGGGAGGGCCGAGGTTCTGCGCCCTCGATTTCGACCGCAAGATGTCGGTCGTTTTCGATGTGTCGCAAACGAAGGCGTACGCGGAGACTTGGGGTGATTCATAGCGACTTCGTACCACTGTTGTGCTGTAGTTCAAATTTGTCAGATGTAGTGTAATCATGAACAATTTTGAACGCTATAATTCGCATACTATCCCGTAGATGTCTTTGTTATTCCTGCACGGTCGTGTTTTCTCTTGCGCGCCCCGCTCTCCGTATCACATACAATTCGCATCATCATCCCCACCCTCCGCCGAGCTGTACGTCCACGCCGACGCTATGCAGCTTCATCGCTCTGCGGGGATTGTTTGGCCTTGTTGTCCAAAGGCTTTGGATCCTAACAAGGCCAAATACGAGCGCATCAATCGCGCTTTTGAGCTTGTTTCATGGTCATTACTGCGAGCCATCTCGCCCGCTCGCGCGAACAGTGTCTTAATTACAATTCCACAGTTGCCACACACACTCGAGTCCCTGCTACCGATGGTATGCTTGGGCCACGGCAAGAGCCTTGACGGCGTTGGTCTGGTAATCATGAAAGACCTCGATCAAAGTCGCGCATAGCTACGAGAGTCTAACGGTTTTCATACGCAGCATATGGGGCCTATACAGATAGAATACTATTTGGCAAGGAGCCATGGGCACCATGAGAACCGACGATCTGCAACCACAACAGTATTTCTCGCACGCCGGCGGTCGCGTCCGTCACAAGACCTGCTCGTCGGTGGATAGTTCCAGGGATGAGCGGAAGACGGGATCGCACACTGTTGGCGGAAGGAGTGCCTGCTGTTAAGAGTCGGAGGCCGCGTCAATTATATTTCAGACTAATCAAGGTAGTATACGTCTCTGGATCCGCGCAAACACTCAACATGCGTGATAAGAACGTCCCCAGTCGCGCATACCCTGGCTTGGAACGGTTTCTGCGTTCTTCCAGTAAGCTGGAGCGTTCTTGTGGCTGATTAGGCCGGCAGCCATGCTGGACTGCTTCGCGCATGCAGTCGCCGAGGATTCGACCTCGACGCGGATGCGTCCTGCGGATTTTGGGGACCATATATGTCGCATTTCAGGTCGGACAGAGCCGCTCTTCGTGGGCGATCAAAGGGGTCACTCACATAATTGCAAACCATGCCACACCGTGTCCGGGACCACTATGAGAAGAACCGTTCGCCGCACGGGTTTTCCAATACCAATTTAGGCTGGTTCAGCTCAGATGGACTGAGTCAGAGACGGTTTTAATGCGATATTAGGCTCGGGCTGGGGTCGTTTCTCAGATCGAAGACGTGGCAACGCAATGCGAGAAACTAACCTGGGTACGCAACGCGACACGCAATATCCCCTCCACATCTAACCACGAACTATTCATGTTGTCACCTACGCTCTGAAGAGCCCACAGAGAGCCATGTCCACGTTATCTTGTGGTCGGGTTGGACGCAAGAGTGAGGTTTCGGTCAATTTGAACGTGTCTGAGCATGGTGCACGCAGACGTGTCGTCCAGCCCATGGAAGACGAAAGTAAATTCTAGAACGACACACCTTGGAAATAAACTAAATATTCCAGGCAGAAGAAACGGATTGGGTGCAGGTCGCGGGATGGTGGCGTAAAGAGAGGAAGAGGGTAATGGGCGCTTCGTGCAAAGCGCGACTTGAATCGTGATGAGACCGACTTGTTTTGTAGCGCGCTCGCCACTCGTTGAGTGCTCGTTTGGCAACTCGATGGCGACGTGACAATAGAGGACGCAACAGCCGACGAGTGCTCATTGCAAAGCGCGACTTTGCGCGACGGCCCGGCACTGTGACTCGGACATCACGCGGCTGGCGCGTACACCAGAAGGCGCCCGACTCCCCTTGCCTTTGCTCACCCATGCTCCCTTGAGTCGCGTCCCGGCGACATCCACTCTTGACACATTCCGTTCGCTGCCCACTTTCGTCCGACGCGCTCCACATGTACAAGACAGCGGGGTTTGAAGACACCTGACCAGGTCAGACGCATTCGCCACTCCGTGTCCGCCTCGACGTTCCCTCGTCCAATGACGCGTGGATGGCACCGCTCCACGGTGAGCTCTCTCCGGCCTCCGTCCTTGTGCATCATTCAAGGGCCTGTACAGCTCCAACGACGCGTGTCGACGGGCCCAGGCAGCTCGCCATGTCAAGCAGACCCAGCCGATCAAAGTCTGTCGCAGCGTCGTAGCAGGGGACACTCCGGTTCCCTCTCGACGGCATTCGTCATCGCTGGATGCAGGGGAGATACTCGAGCGAGGACGCGGGGCAACGAATGGACCACAGGTGCGTGGTTTTCTTGTCGTGCTCTGCATACCAACGTAGCGGTGCATATGCACTGTCTGCACGACACATCTTCTAACTCAAGTCTTCAGGGCTCCCGCATTTATGCCTCTTTACGAGACACTCAACGCACCCGGGTGCTGCGTCCTCCTGCTCTCCAGCAAAGCCATGCTGTCGCGTTCTGCCGCATGCCCCATCTCTCACTCAAAATGGGAGTCATCGTCACCGGACGCGAAGGATACCACACCAGCGCCCTCTAGCAGGAACATCAATGGGCAAGCTCAGCAATACCGGTCGACGAGACTACGGGCAGACCCAGGCCGGGTGTGCGGATCGTGCCACCCTGCCTGAAGATAGGTTCAACTTGGCTGTCTTGGGATTTACGAATGTCCACAGAAGGTACGTCACGTCGAATTCAGCGACCTGCGTATGCTTGTCGCCGCGGCGCAAACGCGGTCCCTCTGACGAGCTCGGGTCCGACAGCGCTGTGCTTGTATCGCCTTCTTTCGTTGATCGTAATAGGTCCTGACTTCACCCCGTTGCCGCAGAGCCTACCTCGATGGATACCATCCAGCCTCTCCCGTCAATCGGAGTATCGACACTCCAAAGTATCTTCAGCGCCAGCATATTGTGTCGGATACCGTGAACGATGGGCTTCGGTGTCTTCCTTCGGACCCCGATATCGTCGAGATCCTCGCACCAATCGACAACGGTGGCCGGCGTCACAACTAGCATGACGATATCACATGCCGTTTTCGTGCTACCAAATGCGCAGAAATACCCTCCAGTGAGTTCACTCCGTCGCGAAACTCGAACACAGGTCTAAGATTGTTTATTCAAGTTCCCCGTTCGCGTGCGCACCTTCAGGCCAAGTTCATTCTTCTGAATACACCCTCGCGCGTCAAACAGGGTGGCAGTATCATGTGGGTTCTTCTGTGACAGAACGTCGTGCACTCATTGTTGACGCTGACAGCCCGCCAATGGCTCGTTTGGCGTCGGAGGCCCGTCTGCCTTCCTGATCACCTCATGGACTGTGACAAGCACGCGAGCACGGCATATACGTGTTCTTCAACACCAAGGCAGTTTGCCGTTCACCATCACCATGAGCTGAGGTTATCTCGCTTATAGGACCGACCGCCGTATGTGGTCCCCTACACCAATGTGTTCGCTGTCCTCATCCACTCCACCCCGAAACAACGACAGCCGCTAATACGAGCCCGACGAACAAGAGCAACGTGCGCTCTGTTGAACGACGCGCGAGGCGCTTTTCTGGTAGCGCACCGATGCTCATACTTCGCCACAACTCAGGCAGCGGGAAACGTAGCGCGAACGTACCGACGCAGAGAGGACAGGACTGCAGATTTGGGTGTCCATTTCCTGCGCCCAGTTCTACTCTGGTGCTGTATGATCGTATCACACTTCGGTTTCCAGGTTCACCGCTTACGTACTAGCACAAATATATTTTTCAAACGGAGGCCATACACCGGACGAAATCATTTGTTCTCTCTCTGATAAACGGTTTTGGAGAAGAGTGGGATGCTTCGTGGCCAGTATTGAACTCGTTCACTTCTCCCGAACTGCGTCCGTCTCTGGTGATGGGAATAATGATAAAAATACCAGGTGACGACTTACCTCTAAAAAGGGTCGCCATACTACCTATACGACCGAAGAGAGGACGAGAGGCGAGTCGTGCGGGTGGAGAAAGTCCAACGAACGAGGGCCTGGCCTCAAGCGAGAAGATTCGACCACGCCAGTCCGTCCGTGAGAGGAAACATCGTCAGCACTGGAGTCCAAGAGCATCTGGTTGTGGACGTCTTGGTGGACATGAGACTGCAGCGCTGCAACGCGGAAAGGTACACTAGTGGAGGTGTCAGCCCGACACCTTTTGCTCGTGTCACCGAGATGAGCTCACCGTAAGAGGTCGTCGGCCTGCGGGTATCTGGCTCCGTTCAAGTCCCTGCTTGTTCGCGGGCTGGAAGCTTGGTCGAGTTTGCAAAAACGCGGTCCGTTCTCTTTGGTATACGTTGAAAGGATTGTATCCACTGCGCAGAGGCAAGAACAGGTCCGTTGACACTATTTCGAGGTCAGAGGAGAGCGAAGGGGGGCGTGCAAATAGCCCACGACGTGTTGGTGCAGCTGAATATGGGCCAAGGCGGGTCGTTTGCAAAACAACGGACCGGTTGCGACTGGAGTACCCTGCAGAAAGCCCGAGGATGACAAGGGCAGAACTCAGCCTCCCCGAATGCCGAATCGTTCATGAACGCAACTGTCCCCTTCGCTGCATGCGCCAAGACACGCAGGTCCTTAGAACATGGACAGGTTAGTCATTGCACTGCGCGCAAATAGAGGGGTTGGATGCTTACGAGTGGGCAGACAGTGAGGTACGTCGTGGGCGGTGCCTGTGTCTCGTTGGAGGCATTCCACGACACGCCCCGCGCCCTCCACGACCAATCTTCCCCGTCGACGGCCTCCAGAGCGTCCCAATCAGCCTGTAGACGATGGGAAACGTATTGCACGTTGTACGAGGCATTTGGCGACCCTTCCCGAGACCTCCATACGACGATCCGTAGACCTCGCATTTCGTGCCGTTTCATTGCCAATTTCGACAAAGTCGCGCATGGCACCGCTAGACCCCTGAAACCGGGTCGCGGGATAAAAGGTCTCCTCGTACCTTCGTGAGGGGCAGCGCTGAGCGGGGAGGCGGCAGGTTTCTGCGGGGGCAAGAACAGGTGAGTCATCACAGCGAGTGAACGAACCGGCGGCCTACCAGCGCGAGCACAGCAATTCACGTCGTGGAAGACGCCTGTATCCCACTTGCGGCACCCCGCGACGTCTTCCACACCCTCGACGGCCAATCTTCTCCACCCTCGCCAAGATCGCCTTCCACGGCCTCCAGGTCGCCCCAGTCGACATGTCGCCGACGGAAAACACATCGTGCACCACCTAGTGTATTCAGCTACACGCCACAAGGCCCTGGTCGCCGGTCCGCCGACCTTGCATTTCGTGCATTTCCATCGGTGTTTTCGACGAACGCGCAATTTCGACCGCGCCGAGACCCCAGGCCGCGTCGTTCGACGCACCAAACCGCCGCTATGTTGTGGCGAAGCGTCAGGGCGAGTACCGCAGATGTTGCAGCGCGACTCGCAACGACGAGCGAAGAGGGACACGCGGAAGTTGCGTGCGAACGGGCTGGGAACGATGGTGAGCTTTCGCTGACGTTGTTCCCGGTAAACGAAGGCGCAGACATGTTGTACAGAGCTACAAATGAGACGAGGACGGCCTCGCGCGAGGTCGCGCGAGCAGACAGGCCCGAAGATGCAACTCGCGGGATAGGAAAGATAAACCATTCGTCGCGCTGTCCAGAATGGCGAGCCAGAATGTCCACGACAATTGCGCCGCAAGCAGCAAACTCGACGGTGATCGGCGTGTAGAGGTAGCGTACGACGGGTAGCGCGAGAGAGGAGGAGCAGGTCCTGAGCGAGAGTAACTGTCAGAACAGGTCCGCCCGTGGGTAGGAATCGAGTCCAAATTCGTCTGGGACATCTCGCCGAGAGCGATGGCGCGGTGTCCGAACGCAAAGGGGCATACTAGCATGAGAAAAACATCATCGGTCTGGCACGTTATACCCGCCCTGTGAAGACGAACTCACCGTAGAATCCGAGAAAATCAACGCCTACTTAGGGGTCTCATACAGTAAAGGCGTTAGATTTCGCACCTGTTGCAGGGTTCGTTCAGCGTGCGTCGTTGTCCGAGTACGTGTGGCCGGGATGGCTTCTTTGGCGAACGACGTCAATGAAACGCTCTTGTAGTGTTGCTGGGCCCCTAGAATGCTCCGGCATTGGTTAGACTGCCGCAAGAGGCAGGCGAGGGTTGCGCGACGTAGGACAGGGCACTCACTTCACAATTTGCTGGTCGACCTGCTGTGAGTTCGATGCCAACGCTATATCTCCCAGTTCCAGGCATCGTCGCAGTCCCTAGATGTTTCCATGTCAGACCGTCAAAGGGCTGCCTTCAGGGAGGAACCGCAGTGGAAGACTCACCAGAACGCGCAGGGCACACTCGACTCGAGGCACATGTAGTCCTATCCGTCTTCGTATGCCTGCATATTCGACAACTTCACGCTAGGGTGGTGGTTCGGGGTCGTTTGCGATGAGAGGGTGGTTCGGGGCGAGTGGTAGCGACTCGGTCTACACGGGAGAGTGAGCGAGTAGGGCCCCAAACGTGGTCACCGAAGCAAGATTGTATGTTGCGAGCTGGGCTAGGTTGGCATCCACCGGGGTAGCGCGGCGACAGAGAGGCCTGTAGAGTCGGGCGTGGCGGCGGCAGGAGGCAACGCACAGGGGGTGAGACTTATAATTTGATGCTTTCGGAGTCGTTGGTCGATTTCTCCCTTGGTCTCGCGTGTCGAGTTGAATGGACACGTCGAAGACTTGATTTCCACCGCGGACGCGAAGCCCTCGAGGCCGGGGCAACGCGGGTATTTCCGCCGCATGCAGACTCGTATAGCATCTCGTCGCGTCTACGTGAGGTCGCTGGAGCGGCGCGGCGACGAAAGAGGAGAGTCGGGAGCGGAGGTGGTCGTGGCAAGGAGGAGTAGGCTCTGTGGGCGCTTCATGCAAAGCAGAAGCCACCCGCCGAGGTCAAGGGCTACTAGCGGGAACTGTCGTCTGTGGGCACCAGTACTGCATGCAGACGTACGCTGTCCAGCGTGTCTTGCGCCGACACATGAAGCCATACAGCGAGTGTGCCCGAAGCTCGAAACCGCCCTCCTTGTGCGTCCATGACATCACCGACGCGTCCGCAACATGGCGCTTACCTCTGCTTGCCTCGCCAACCTTCTCACCCATGATGCTTTCGTCACGCGTCCACCGCCATTCATTCGCCCCTCTTCGCACGTACGTACAACACAGCAGGATTCTTCCGAACATATCTGTGACCTGGTGCTCAGCGACCTCCGACGTAGGATCAGACTACCGCTCGCTTTGTCCTCTGCACGCGCCGAATTGCAAGCGGCAGCCTAGTTGTTACACGTCTCACCGTGGCGCATTGCTGCAATTCAGTAGTGGTGAGTTATATCTGCATTCGACAGGGGATATTTTTGAGAACAACCGCCTGCAGCTGCTATGGCAGGACCCTTGCCGGACACAACGCTGTCGCAACGAGGCGAGGTTCTCCGCCTCAGAGAAACACACATCACGGCAGAATTGTATCTGGTTTCCCACCGTGTCGCGCCTGCGGTGACAGGGATGCTCGACAAAGGACATCTCCGTCGATTTAGGTTTGCCAGGGAGCGCCCCTCTTCATCGATAATGTCAACCCGGGCTTCGTAAACCTAAGGCGGCCGCGAGACTCAACTGTGCACGGCCCCCAAAGTTCCCTCTCCCCTCTCCCCTACACCTTTGTCCACCTCCATCCACCTCCCCGTCCCCTAATGCTCCCCTCGCGCAGTCTGCGCCCGCCGTGGGGGGCACGTGCTCTCACTCCCCAGCCACCATCGCACGCTCAACAGACCCTAGCCTCGAGCTCGATGCCCAACCTTCAAGCGTCCCCCAACGAAACATCTCCAGCATCGTCCAGCTCGAGCAAAAAATTCAAGTTCAAGATGCCGTGGAAGCGCGACGAGGATGGCGTCCTGCAGATGAGGGACTCGGCGGTCCAGACCCTGGGCGTGCTCGAGAAAATCATCACGCTCGCGAAGGACGTCTCCAGTGTCGCAAACGTCCCCGGCCTGAGCGCTGGCCTTTCTGGCGTGGCTGAGGTTCTCCGAGGATTACAGGTACGTATCGACTACATCTACTTCGTAGCGTATCAATTTCGATTCTCCGCAGACGATGTCGACGACGATCAAGGGCGTCGACACGCTCGAAACCCGGATCGAAGAGCTGTCGGGCAGTTTAGACGACTACGACCAGCTTCCCCGCGGCCGGCCCATGCCAGAGGCAATGCGATCGCGCCTCGTCGCGTTAGTGCGGTGAGTATCGCTTACAGTTCACTCGTTGCGCTATCTAAAGATTCTGCAGAAAATGGGCGGAGGCGGGGATCGATGCTCACGGAATCAAGAAACGTTCTTGGGTGAAGCGTTTGTGGGGAAGTGACGCCGACGCCGCTGAGCTGCAGGGGCTTGTCGACAAGATCAATACGTCCATCTCCGAATTCATGGTGAGCTATCTGATGAATATACCGTGAAATCTCGTAAGCTGACTAGCTGTAGCTACAAGCAATCTTGGTTGGTGTTCCAGCCTCTGCAGTATATATTGTTATGCTCATGCCACAGCAGGTTGTCGAAGAAAACGTGCTTCATATGCGGGAAGACGTAGCAGCCGTACGTTCGTCGCAGTCCTGCGAGGATTCTTCAACTGAAAGGCGACCTAGATGACGCTGGACGTGTCAGAATTGGAAACAAACGTCAATGTCATCTTATACGAGGTCGAGGGAGCCCGGGAAGATGTCGAAGAACTACAGGAGGACGTTCAAGAAGTGGCGCAAGATATTGCGGGCGTTCGGGAGGACGTCGAAGAGGTCCTGGGCTGTGTTATGGCGGTGGGTGACGACGTAGGGATAGTGCAAGATAGCGTCCACGGAGTGCACGAGGATGTGCTGGCCGTGCAAGGTCAAATAGCATTGGTTGGGGAGGGAATCGAAGACGTAGTAGAAGGCGTGAATGATGTTCAAGAGAACGTGGCAGAGGTACGTTTGTATCGACAATACACAAACAAAGCTGCTAAGACTTTCCCCAGATCAAACAGGAGCTCAGCGCTGTGAGTACATTCCGCCCGAACGGTCTTGGAAACATCGCTGATGAATGAATAGGTAACGGCACATGTGGCAGCGGTGTCAGAGAAGGTGGATCTGGTGCGTCCTGCGACATGCTGATCGTGCTATAGAGCTGACGAAACTTCAGATGAAACAGCGGGCAGAGATGAAAGAGGTAAGCGTGCAGACTGACTCTAGGACATTCGGATGCTGACGACAGTGTCCAACCTGACGTCACTCCACCGGAAAAGAGCAACCTGGATAGTCAGTGTAAGAACATCTCACGGCACGGTCCGTACTAACAACGCACCGTTAGAGCTTTTACTGCCGCTATGTGCGAAGAAAGCTCAATTCGACGCCGACGACGTCCGACATGGGTGTCTGGAGAATACGCGCGTGGATCTTCTGGAGCGCCTCCGCCAGTGGATTCTGCAGCCGAATAGCAACGTCTTCTGGATCAACGGCCCAGCTGGAACAGGCAAGACGACTATTGCGTACTCCGCCGCAGAGTTATCTACGGGTGAGAAGATCCTCGGCGCGTCGTTCTTCTGCTCGCGCTCCGAAGCCGAGTGCAGCGATGCGAACCTCATCATTCCGACTATCGTTTACCAGCTCTGCCGCCACAACGCGTTGTACAAGGAGGCGGTCGAGGCGGTGCTTCAAGAGGACCCGAACGTGATCAACTTGAAACTCGAGCGCCAGTTCGAAAAGCTCATCGTCGAGCCTCTCGAGGCGCTGAAGGGACGGTTCCCAAGGGCGGTCGTCATACTCGACGCGCTCGACGAGTGCAAGGACAAGGGCGCCACGTCGATCATCCTGTCGGTCCTCGCGAAGTTCATCTCGCGCCTGAAAGACTATCTTGTGTTTCTTGTCACCAGCCGCCCCGAACCCCATATCACGGTCATGTTCAGCGAGGCCCGCAAGGTCTCCCTCGCGAAGGCGACTACGGTCCTCTTACATGAGGAAGAGCTCAAGTCCGTCCTGGGGGACATCCGCCGCTACCTGGTCCAGGAGTTCGAGGAGCAGGCCGGAGCCCACATACTCCCCAAAGGCTGGCCGTCCACACAGGAAATCGACACTCTCGTCACAATGTCCCACGGACTGTTTGTGTGGGCCGTCACCGCGGCCCTCTTCATCTTCGGCACTCCATTCAGTCATCCGCCAGAGCAGTTTCGTGTCTTGACGAACGCGCAGAGGCCTTTCGAATCAAAGGCATCATTGGCCGCTATAGAATCGCTATACACGCAAATCGCGGAGGCTGCTTCGTCTGCGGTCCCCGAGGACTACAGAGGCAGGTTCCAACTCATCCTCGGCACCATCGCCACCGCCCAGGAGCCGCTCTCTGTCGAC
The DNA here is from genome assembly GCA_027924225.1 of Bjerkandera adusta. Lineage (NCBI taxonomy): Eukaryota > Fungi > Basidiomycota > Agaricomycetes > Polyporales > Phanerochaetaceae > Bjerkandera > Bjerkandera adusta. Next base: position 125,043 of record BSCZ01001552.1, on the reverse strand, counting down.
GCGCTGGGCGCTCTTCTTGGAGTTGGCGACGGCGGCCTTGTGCACAGTCTACTGCGGGGGATGCACTCGGTCTTGCGAGTGCCAGACGACGCCATGGAGCCTGTTCGCGTTATCCATCCGACGTTCCCTGAATTCCTCCTCGCATCAAACGTTCCGAAACCGGACTTATTCCGCATTGAGGCGCCAGCGCAACATGGCACTCTCTTTTCTCGGAGCCTCGCTGTCATGGCGGAGTTGAAGTACAACATTGCACACCTCGTGGACCCACTCGTACTCAAGAGCGAGGTTCCTACGCTGTCCAAGGACGTCGAGCAACGCATCCGGCCGCATATGCGATACGCATGTCGATATTGGAATTACCATCTCCTAGTTGCAATGGACCTCCCAGAGCTCGCCTGCACTGCCAGTGCACTTCGGGACTTCCTACGCTACCACTTTCTACATTGGCTTGAGGCCTGCAGCCTCCTCGGGGTGCTGGATACTGCCGCGAACGCGCTCGACGCGGCGCGACGTGTGTTTCAGGTGCGTAGCATAGCAGGAGAGCCATCTGGGGTATATTCTAATATCGTTCGTGTGTAGTCTTGCGGCGAACCACATGATGAACTCGTTCTCCTCATTGGAGACTGCTACCGATTCCTCCTAACATTTATCAAATGCATTGATGAAGCACCGCTGCAGGTGTATCACTCTGCGCTCGCTCTCGCTCCCGACCTGAGTGGCGTCAAGCAGATGTACGGCGCCGAGCTCAGAGACGCGGTGGCTGTTTGCAGCGGTGGTATGCAGGACTGGGGGCCCTGTCTCGACGTATTTCAAGGGAACGCTGGTTATCAAGTGATCTGCATCGCGTTTTCCCAAGATGGAACTTGCTTGGCCACGGGAGGTGAGGATCACACCATTGGAATTCGGAGGAGCACGACACGGACACTGCTTCTGTCCATCAGCGGCCACCTCGGCAACGTCAAAGCTGTGGCCTTCTCGCCCGACGGATCCCATATCGCATCCGGATCGGATGACAAGACTGTCTGTGTGTGGCGTGTGATATCCGGTGACCGCGTCCACGCTCTGGAGGGCCACACCGGTCTGATTTACTCTGTCACTTATTCGAAGGACGGAGGCCGCATTCTTTCGGCGTCTCGCAACGAGGTCATTCTATGGGATGCATCTGGCGGATGCGATCTCCTCACACTCCCTACAACCAACGCGGAGACATGGCAAGCTGCGCTCTCGCCAGACGCAGGCATTATCGCCCACCGCGACAACTCCGGCCTGTGCCTCTACAACATTGCGTCTGAAACAGGCAATACGCTCGCCCTTCCTGGCCCGGCACACGCCGCCGCGTTCTCGCCGGACGGCCGATACATTGCCGCCGCCTCAGAAGCATCGATCTGCATCTGGACAGCAGCGGACCTTGCTGTGGTCCGCTCGATCGACGTCCCAGCCTTTCCCATCCGACTCGCGTTCTCCCACGACGGCACCCGGATTGCTTGCGGGTTGAAGGACAACTCGGTGTGTGTGTGGCAGGTGCAATCAGAGGAGCCCCCGCATGTTTTTCGAGGACATTCAAACTGGGTATTCGACGTCGCATGGAGCCCCGACGACGCTCAGATCGCCTCTGCGTCCGGTGATACCAACGTGCGGATCTGGGACCCCGACGACGCTCAGATTGTTTCTGTGTCTAGAGATGTCGACGTGCGGATCTGGGATCCCACGCGCAAGCCGGACAGCGACGTCCAGCGGCGGCCGCACGAACTCACTCTCCACTCTCCTGAATCGCGTCCTTCCACTCTCCTCTGTCGGGGAGACAGTATCGACATCATCGGCATCCCAACCCCGTCCGACATCGAGCAACTCCAGACGCCAGACGCCGCACCACGCGTATCCCTCCGTTCGAATATCCCCGACGCTTGGAATGCCGCACATTCCGGCGCAGGGCCCGATCGCAACCTGGGTATGGGTTGGTGTACGCGCTCTCGAGACTGGGAATTGCTGACCGGGCAGCGTCACGTCCAAACCAGTTGGAGACCCGTGGCCATATCGCATGATTTCTCGCACATGGCGTACATACCCCAGGGGACCAAGACCGACGTCCACGTCTGCAATTTCCGCACTGGAGCAGTGGTTGCAGTACTCACCGGGCACACCTCTGATATACTCTCAGTAGCCTTTTCGTCTGACGGCGCCCTGCTTGCCACCGGGTCAGACGACAAGACCGTCAGGCTGTGGAACGCCGCAAGCGGAGCACTCGTCGCTACCCACGCAGAGCATGCAGAATATGTTTATGATACTGCTTTTTCGTCGGACGACCAGCTCGTTGTCTCTGGGTCCACTGACGGGACTTCACGGGTCTACGACATCGCCGCGGGGTGTGTCATGCACATCCTCCAACATCAGTCCACCGTCACGAAGGTCGCATTCTCGGTGGACGACAAGCACCTCCTAACCCTTGACGCATATCGCTACGCCTCGATCTGGGACCTATCTCAGACCGCCTGCATTTATGCAATCTCGTTGGCCGGAAACACATGGCCTCGATCCCTCGACTTCACACCGGACGGCGCGAGCATCCTCATCCACAATCCCGACGGCCAGGTCCTGATGCCCTTCGCCATCCAGAGGCCGTTCGAGCGAACATGGCCAACGTACCACGTATCGGACGAGGGGTGGGTCACTGCTGTAAGCCCTGGCAAGGCTCGCAGAGTGTGCTGGCTTCTCCCCGAGTGGCGCGCTGTCTTTCCGTTAGGAGGGCCGCGGTTCTGCGCTCTCGATTTGGACCGTAAGATGTCGGTCGTGTTTGATGTGTCACAAACGAAGGCGTACGCGGAGACTTGGGGCGATTCATAGCGACTTCGTACCACTGTTGTGCTGTAGTTCAAATTTGTCAGATGTAGTGTAATCATGAACAATTCTGGACGCTGTAATTCGCATATCCCGTCGATGTCTTTGTTATTCCTTCGTGGTCGTGTTTTTCTTTGCGCGCCCCGCTGTCCATATGGCGTACGAATTCGTGTAATTATCCACATCTTCCGCCGAGCTGTACGTCCACGCCGAAGTTATGCTGCTCCACGGCCCTGCGGGGATTATTTGACCTTGTTGTCCAAAGGCCTCGGATCCTAACAAGGACAAACATGGGCGCATCAATCACGCTTTTCAGTTTGTTGTGCGACATCCCCCTGACAAGCATTCAAATTGCGGTCTCATAGATTTACGCCTCGGTATTGATGCCCCATTTCTGGCCGTGTCAAGAGTTTTGACGATGTGTAACACTCATAGCCTCGACAGAATCTCGACGCAATCATGCATTCGGGCGCGGCGTGCAAACAAACCCCTGTTTTGAGAACGGGAGGTCTGAGGATTGCGGCAGGGTGATAGGGAGCAGAAGTCATGTGTCTGGTTATATGGGGCTCGGAGTGCTGGCGGGGTGGTGGTAAGAGGCGGAGCGCGACGTGACGCTTTATAGATGCTTAGGTGACGTGTTCTGTCCTGTATACAGTTGAGCCCGTACATAGTATAGTGGAGACGATACGAATGAGTCGATAGATTGATTCCAAGAGTTCAAAAGACATATCCTGCCAAGAGAACATAGTAAGAACCAATGTAACGTCGTAACCTCAAACTCTACTCTTGCCCGCCCCAAGTCTCTGCATACACGCGTATCCTCGACACATCAAACACGACCGACACCTTGCGGTCCAGATCGAGAGCACAGAACCGCGCGCCTCCCAGCGGAAAGATGGCGCGCCATTCGGGGGGAAGCCAGCACAGTCGACGCGCCAGGCCCGGGCTTTTCGCAGTGACCCAGCCGTCGTTAGAGACGTGGTACGCCGGCCAGGTACGGCCGTGCGACTGGTGAATAGCGACGGTAGTTTGTATGTCGTCGTGGCGGCCGCGGATGAGGAGTCCCGTCCCGTCTGGCGTGAAATCGAGGGACCGCGTCCACGCACTACCAGTCAACGACACACCGTAAACACAAACACCCTTCGCGACGTCCCAGACCATGACTTCGCGAAAGAAATCGAGGGAGATGACGTGTTTGTCGTCTGCTGCAAACGCGGCTTTGACGACGGTGGTCTGGTGCGGAAACACATGGGTGACGCGCGCGCCGGCGACGTCGAAGAGCCGCACGGTGTTGTCGCCTGCGCCCGAGACGACGAGCCGGCCGTCGGAGGAGAACTCCGTCGTCCGGATGCGCAGGGTGTGTTCGGTGTGGCTCGCGACGAGGGCTCCGCTGGCGATGTCCCACACCCTGACGCTCAAGTCCTGCGAGCCCGTCACAAGTCGGGCGCCGTCCGTCGAAAACGCGGTCGAGCGCACGTCGTCGGTGTGCCCAGTCAGCACCGCGACGACCCGCCCCTCGTGGAGGCTGTAGATGTGGACTTCGGTGTTGCGCCCGTTCGGGAGGTATGCTATCAAGGAGAGATCGGATGAGAATGCCATTGGTCGCCAGTTGGCTTGGATGTGCCGTTGCCCGGTTAGAAGTTCCCAGTCCCGGGAGCGCGTACACCGGCCCATGTCGAGCTCACAGGCGGTATCCGTGGTGGAGAGCGCTGCGTCCCAGGCTTCGGGGGTACTGGTATGGAGCGAAAGAGCTGGCATGCCTTCTTGTGGGTGCAAATGCTCGATATCGGGCATGACGGGAACGTGGAGGATGTGGATACCGTCTCCCTGGCAGAGTAAAGCGTGGCGGGGGATGGTCAAATGGAGTTCCGAATGAATCTGTTCGACCTCAGGAGCCAGTGTACGCGAACCATCCCAGATCCTGACGTTGTCGTCCCCGGACGTCGAGATGATCTGGGTGCCGTCGGGGCTCCATGCGATCGCGTACACACGATCAGTGTGTCCCCGGAGAACGTACGGCGCATCGTCCGACTCGACGTTCCACAGACACACTGAGCCGTCCATCATCCCACACCCAATCTTGGCCCCGTCGTGGGAGAATGCAATTCGGAGGGGACACGATGAGACGTCGATGCAGCGAACCAAGGCCTTGTCTCCTGCCGTCCAGACGCAGATAGACAGTTCCGTTGCGGCAGCGACGAACCGTCCGTCGGGCGAGAACGCAGTGGCATGTGCTGGACGTTGAAGGGGCAGAAGGGTGTGTGTCGCAGACGCGATGTTGTAGATACACGCGCCAGCGTCGGCGCAATACGCAATGTCGCCTCCGTCTGGCGAGATCGCGACCTGCCATGTGTAGTAGTTGGCCGTCGGAAGCGCCAAAAGCCCGCGTCCGTTGGTGGCGTCCCGAAGTATGACCTCGTTGTAGGACGCCGAGACGATACGGGTCCCGTCCATGGAGTACCCCACAGACCAGACCTCATCGGTATGCCCCTTTAACGTCCGGACGCGATCCCCCGACGCGACGCGCCACACACGGACCCTGCCGTCGCTCGACCCCGAAACAACGAAGGACCCGTCCGGCGAGAAAGCAACGCTACAAATAGAGTGCCCACGGCCCCCGATGGTCAAAAGCACCGACCGAGTCGTGCTGCGTCGAATCTCAATCAAGCCGTCTTCACCGCCAGTAGCAAAGCAACTCCCATCTGGCGAAAACGCGACAGAGAGCGCGCCGAAGCCGCCGTGCCCGCGCAGCACGTCGAGGCACGGGCCCCAATCCGCCGTTGCGCCGCTGCAGATTCTGAACTGGGAAGCGTAGTTGCGCTTGATGTGGCTTCGGCTGGGAGCGAGGGCGAGGGCGGAGTGGTATAGTTGTAGGGGCGCGGTGTCGACGCAGCTTATGTATGTCAGTAGGAACCGTTGGCAGTCTGCGAGGAGGGGGGCGAGGTCGGCGAGCGGGCCTTCTAATGCCTGTAGCGATGATGTGGAATGAATGATGAGTCAAGGTGATATAGCCGGTAACGTACCTGGCAGACTCGTCGGGCAGAGTCGAGTACGAGGACGGCGGCGTCTAGGGCGTCCAATAAACTGCACGCCTCGAACCAGTTGAGGACGCGTTGGTGTAGGAATCCCCTGAATGGGCCGGCGATGTTCTCAAGTTCGGAGCTGCCCACTGCACCTTGGAGATGGGCACCCCAGTGACGGCATGCGTAGCGCGTGTGTTGCGGTAGACATCGTATTAGATCCTTCGCCAGGGTAGGTACTTCGGACTTAAACAGTAGCGGGTCTCCGATACCTGCGATATCGCATTTGAGGGTCTCCATGACTGCGAGGGTGCGAGAGAACAGCATGCTATGTTGGCCAGATACATCGATACGGAACGCATCTGGTTTCGGGATGCCCGACGCGAGAAGAAATTCAGGGAAGGTTGGGTGAATGACACGGATAGGCTTGTCAGGGTCGTCCGGGACGTGTAACACAGAACGCACACCGAGGAGAAAGTTATGAACCATGTCGCTCGAGGGAAGACCAAGCAGCCCTGCAAGCGCTGCCGTCGACAGCGGCTCCTGCGCCACGGCGATGGTGCCCATGATAAGCCTAAACTCGCCCTGGAATCCATCGGGGATCTTCGACGCCGCTGCGTCTGCGATCTGGCCATATAGCGAATCCAACACCGTGTTTCCTTTCTTCGTCGTTTTCCGCATGTCGATGAGGGCCTGCAGTTGCGCGGGCGGGTGCCCGAACATGGACTCCATGATGAAGAGCACGGCCGTGGCAGCCCAGATGAACAATCCATGAGACATTTCCGCGAGCATGGTCACCTCCTGTGCGGACGGCCATCCCAGTGGGACCCTACGCGTACCAGCGCGTGCCTCGAACTCATGAGCGAAATACCGCCGTATATCCGCCAAGACCGACTCGAGCTCAACCATATGCAGCAGGAGCGGCGCCGGCGCTGCGTCGGTGCTCAACGAGTCCTTGCGCGCCGCGTCGAACAGCGCGGTGATGTGCGGCTCCGGGCGGCTCGTGACGATGAAGACGAGGGAGTCTTTGACGCGGGAGATGTACTTTGCGAGGACGGTGAGCGTGGTGGACGTCGCGCCTTTGTCTTTGCATTCGTCTAGCGCGTCGAGGATGATGGCGGCCTTTGGGAAGGACTCGGATCCGTGAAGCGCTTCGAGGGGACGCACTATGAGGTCTTCGAATTGACGTGTGGGGTTGGAGTGCATGACGTCGGGATCTTCGAGGAGCACTGCTTCGACCTGGGCCTTGAACGGGGCGTGGTAGCGACTGAGCTGGCGTGAGAGTGTGACGAAGATCAGCCCTGGGTCGCTGCATTCCGCGTCGAAGCGCGAGCAGAAGAACGTCGCGGCAAGGATGTCGTGATCTTTGCAGAGCTGCGCGAGGGAGTAGGCGATTGTTGTCTTGCCTGTGCCGGCTAGTCCGTTTATCCAGAAGACGTTGCCGGGGTCGGGCCCTGTGATTGCACTTCCTTTATATGCGCAGGCGGCGATCACCCATAGGCGCAGACGCGTTAGGATGTCCACTCGCGTTCCCTCGAGGCAAGGCCGTCGAACTTCGTTGGCGTCGTACCGCGCCTTCTTCGCGTAAACAGGCATAAAGGATGCTAATCTCGAGTCAGATGGTCGGCTCTTATTCGTCATATTACAGTGGGACTAACCTTCCAAAGTCTAGTACCAGCGTGAGATAAGATCTCACACATATATGTTTAGCTATGCTTACCGTTGTGACCCCCTTTTGTACCTAGGTCCATAGTCAGCAGAATTTCATAGAAAGGAGACAGACGCGTACCGTCTCGACAACTTCCAGTATGCGATGAACTGTCTCTTCCACCACCTGTTTGAAGTCAACATCACACCAAAACCGCTGGCATCAGCGGCACATACCAATCCTCCTTGCAACTACACCACGCTCAGTCCAAATGAATCTCAAGAAGCTGAAGTATGCTCACCAAAAAATCCTGGATGGAGGTGTCTATCCTTCTGACCAGGACCTCTAATTTTGCGGCATCCGCGTTACTCTTCAGAAAGCGAGAGATCCAACTGCGCGTTTTGATGGAGTCCGCGTTAACGCCGATGTTCTCCCACTCGCTGCAAAAGCATGAAATAAATTACGCTGACCAGGAGGTCGGCACGAACTCACTCTACAAGCTTCTTCAATCGCTCGCGCATGACATCTGGTAGTGGTTGATTGCGGTCACGAAGGCAAAAGTCGGACATTGCCTTCGACAGGTCGCGAATGCGCTCGCACAACGTTTCGATGCCTTCGATGGTCGCGGACATCATCTAAAATTACTCAATAACACCATACAAGGGAGCCGCACCTGCCAAACACTGACCTGAACTGTCTTGATGATTTCCTCGAGCATGGCAAGACCCATAGCGAGGCCCGGGACCCCAACGTCGACGGAAATCTCCGCAGCGAGCGACGTCGCCTTCTCGAGTATTGCTAGTGCTTCTGTCGCCAGAGTCTTTGTGCGACGAGTGCCATTATCGGACTTCCACGGCAGCTTCAGCTTCTCCACAAAGCGCGGCATCGCCTTTGACTTTGGATCCGCGGAGTGATCTGAAGTGGGCATCCGAGATTGTGAGCAATGCGCATCCGAGGATCGAAGACGACCAGGAGCTATACTGCTCCGGTCGGCGTGGCGTGCAGACAGGGAGAGAAAGAGGGAGGGGAATCAACGAGTCTGGGAGGGCGACATATCAGATGGGGCAGTGCCTGGCGTCCTAGGAAGCGTCAAAAGCGGGTTGATACTGCTGATGAGCTCACTCGTGAACCCAAATAAGTCCATATTCGCGCGTAGAAATGGCCAAACTGGGGATCCTGAGAGACATGCAATGAAACGCGGCGCGTGGTGCGCAGGAAGGAAGCACTTGCGCGTCTATTTGTGTTCTCGACAGCTCCCCTCCCCCCTTGGCTCTCGACAACTCTGTTAACTTACATCTGCGAAGGTTTTTGGAGCAAACGCAGAGAATTTGGGACGATGCCTCCAGATAGAGTTCTGGCTGCTCGCTGCATTTTTGTCGAAGCATGCTTTAGCGCATATAAGCGGCAGGGGTGGTCTCGATCGTCTGTTCGAGGAGGCGTTCATCGCTCGCACCACCGGCCGCAATCCAATCCAGCGCTGCGGCACCCAAGACCTGTCGCGCTCCTTGCGTCCGATGTACGTGCTTCTGCTTCCGCGCTTCTTTCATCTATCAAAGGCTACCGCCCTTGCAGGATGGACGTGCACGAGGACGACAAGACGAACACAGCGACAGCTACCTCCGAGCTCCCAGGGCTCAAGAAAGAAGACGTCAACTGACCGTCTTGAGCGAGTCGAAGGTATCTCTGAGCTCGGTGAGCATGGCTATATGCTGTGCGCGAGTGCCACGGCAGGTTATCGCGCTCCGCTCCCTCAGGCAGTTAAGGTAAGATTCGATCAGGATGCTTACTCGTACATATACATCCGCAGAGCGAGGAGATCAAGGCCGGGCTCTAAAATAGTGTCTTGACTGTATCGAAGGCCCGGACTCTTCGCCTGAGCAGGCTACCAAGGATGATTGCACGTAATGTGGAAATTTGATTTTGTTCGATTTCGTAACTGGCCACAGCAGGAGTCGAACTCCCTCTACTTCATTCTGATCGCTCGGCGAATCCCGCTGGCTCGCTCTCAGCTCGCTCTTCAGCTACGCCTCTCTCACATGTACATCCGGCGGACGTTCAGCAGAAAACCTGACAAACCTCCTACAGGAATCCACGCCACGGCTTCGAATGGCGCAATCCACAAAATCATTCAGCATAATGTACCCAAATACGTGTTCTAGTACGCCCAGATAGGCGTGCGTCAGCACACCGCGTACTTTGACTGCATACAACTGCGTAAGCCATCCGGTGGCTGCGTACATGTACGCTGGCAACTCGGAGAAGACGCCCGGACTACGAAGGAGCAGGACGAGATATGCTCCCCCGATGACCCCTCCAAGACCCTCTACTCCCGGTATCGGGAATTGGTAAGCCACGACCACGACGATTGGCCCATATGGCTCGTGGTGTCGATACTGACCACCATGGACAGTACATAAGACGGCGAGGTTTCGCATCTTCTATCGTCTACTCACTTCGAACAATCCCCCATGGCCTCCACCGAAACCACTTCCTGGCTCATCACAGGGTGTGTGCATCCCATGGAAACGTCGAAATAGACAGAGCTGAACGCGTGTCGTGGCTTTTTTTTGCAGCGCGTCGCGCGGTATCGGGCTCGAGCTCACCCGCCAGCTCCTCGCGTCGCCGACCAACATCGTCCTCGCGACGTGCCGGACGCCCGATACAGCCACGAAGCTGCATGCCTTGCAGGACAGCGCGAAGGGCACGCTACACATCCTCGCGCTCGACGTATCTTCGACCGCGTCGATCGAAGCCGTGTTGAAGCC
>BSCZ01001552.1:0-114674 GCA_027924225.1 Bjerkandera adusta | reverse complement strand
CCCCCCCCCCTAATTGCACTCTAACCCACGTGTCAGGTCACGGCCTTCGACTTCGCATTCGCATTCAATCCCCAGGAGCTACTAGCAACGTTCCAGACCAACGTCGTCGGGCCCGCTTATCTCGCGCAAACGCTCCTCCCACTCCTCGAGGCGGGCACTAAAAAGACCATCCTCAACACGAGCTCAGAACTCGCGAGTATTGGCCTGGATCTCGGGTACAGGAACCCGATGTGCGCGACGTATTGCATGAGCAAGGCCGCTGTGAACATGCTGGTGGGTCCAAAACGCGCTATTTCTTGGTGGTAGGATTGATTGAAGATTGTGGCGTAGACGTATAAGCAGGCGAAGCATAGGCCTGATTTTACGGCTATCAGTATTGATCCTGGGTGGGCGAAGACAGGTGCGTGGCGCGCGTTCTGTCAGTGTGATTGTGGGCTTATGGATGTTGGTTAGACATGGGTGGCGAGTTCGCGGTGGTCGAGCCGGAGGATAGCGTCGCTGGCATGCTGAAACTCGCTAGGAACTTGACCTTGGCGGACTCGGGGTCGTTCTACTGCTATGACGGGTCGAAGCATCCGTGGTAGAGGATTGGTAGGTGTATAGAAAGGTCTATGATATGAGCGTTTCATAGATTCCCGTGTATTCTGAAGACTCAACACTTGGAATTTCCGAAAACCGCACGTTCGTATCTGTTTCGCAGTAGATACGGCACTCATACAGACCTGAGCGAGTCAAGACATCGCAAGGCGCGTGGACCGTTATCGCATCCGTCTATCTAGAGCTCACACATCGTGCTCACTTCATAGTATTCCCCATCCAACCAATTTCACTTCGCTTCCAAGTAACTTCTAATCGTCGGTAACGCCGTGCGAGCTAACAAAGCCACGACAAACCCCCCACTGAGTTCGGAAGGAATGACAGCAGTCATTCAAGTCGATAGTAAATGTGCTCGATGGAATGTGGCACCGTGAGTGAGGATCAGCCCGGGTATGAGAGCTGCAAAAGGCAAGGATGGGAACATAAGGGCGAGAATGACCCGATGGAAAGGAAAGCTTTGACCCGTCAGTGAGGTCAGAGGGCATTGCCCAGTGACACACGTCGTTATCGAAAGGCCGGCCATGGAAATCCTGGTGGAAGGAGATCTGTGCTCCAGCTGATGACATAGACCCGTCACTTGTCACGCGCCTGTCACTCGAGCGTGATGAAAAGGCCCATGCAATGCATGGGCCATTGACAGCGCTTCTCAGATCTGCCCTCACCCGTTGAATGTGCCTGCCCCCGCTCTGCGGCCGCATAGCGTATCCGCGACACTACCGCCGTGACTTCCAAGACCCGCTTTGTTAGCGGGAATCAGCTTCAGCACAAGTACTACTAGCCCGCCTCTTTAAAGCCTCGCAGAACGCGTGAAACAGCTCCATCATCAGCCTCCGTGCGCCACAAAGGTGTCGGCGCTATCGACAAGGCTAGGCCGTCGCCCAGTCCAAGCACCGGTAATCGGCACTAGTACTTACTGTACCGTACTTCGCCATAGTAGTTGATTATACTCGCTTTGTCGGATCCGCGTCCCACAAGATATCGGTGTTTACAGAAAGCAGATAGCCATGTTCGTTTCCAAAGCGTGATGAGGTAAGGTACGTTAAATACAAAGGGTTTGCTAGCCATTCAGTATCAAAACAGTGCGAGGGGAGGCATGACGAAGCGCGGACAATACAGCGGGGGGACAATGAAGCAGAACGAAAGGGGAGCCATGGACTACCGCCACGCCAGCGTAGGGTTCAGCCTCGGTGAGTGGGGCGGAGAATTGGATTGTGCAAAGTACGTCGACTGCGACGGGGACGAGAGTGAGCCAGGGAGGTATAGAGGGATGGTAGGGATCAGCTCGAAAACGTGCTGTGCCGTCGCGCGCGTGCTCATCCCGCGAGCTGCACCTGGCGGGCCTGGTGGGTCCGAGTTCATGACGCCGTGCACGCGCGGCTCTTGCGACATGCCCTCCGACCAGCCGTCTGGTCCCGGGGTAGCTGGTGGGTTGTTTGTCGTGCTGGCACCCCGTCCATCCCATATGCATCGCATGTCGTTGCCTGGTATGATCTGGCACAGACGTCCGGTCTCGACGTGGCGAATCTCGATGAAGCGAGAGTCAAAGAGGAGGATGTATGGCGGGTGCCATGCAACATGTTCCGCAGTGCCTTCCCACTCGATTGTCTGCACAGCTCTGTTGGTGTCCGACCGACTTGGGTCACCGTGACGATCGACGTAGAGACCGAATTCTGAAAATGAATAAGTAGGCGCTCCGAGCGTTCGAGTAGCAGTGAGCATACCGTCGTAGCACAGTAAGAACTCGTCTTTGCTGGAGCGGAACATGCCCATGGGACGACATGACTCGCAGCGCTTCGCTAGCTTCTCAAGGCGAGGGTCATCACGTTGAGGGATGGTGACACTCTTGAAGCTACAGAAGACCTTGAGCACCAATATCAACTGATCAAAATCTCAACTTACTCCGTGAGATCCATGATCTCAAAGCCTTTCGTGCAGAGGATTACAATCTTCGCCTTCAGGAAGATCAAATCGAACGATTCTGAAGGCAAGAAGAAGTCCTGTGGCGACCATGTCAGCAGGAGTGCGTGAATACTTCGGAGGAAGAGCCTACCCGGTAGACTCGGAACCACTCCGACCGCTGTGACCGCAGCCCAAGACGAGAACCAAATGTGCGTGGCGCTTCAGCTCTCTCGTTGATCTTGCCGATCACGGGCTCCAGAACTCGGAAGACGCTGTCCAACTATTGAAGCAAAATCAGCGACAAAACTGTGTATGAAACACCAAAGACGAACCCCTTTCTTCTTCATGTAGATGACAAGGGTCCTGCCGTTTAGATTGCCTACACTGAAAAAGTGCACATCCTTGTTACCGCTCAATTTCTGAGGCGTTTGGGACGTGTGAGCGCTCTGTGGCGACGATGGAACAAGCGCTTCTATATGATAGGCAAAAAGCGACTACGCAGTCCACGAGTATGAGCGTCGTGCGTAAAGAACGTAGTGAAATACAAACCTTGTCCGCCAATACTAGGAAAATGCCAAAGTCTTCCAGCATAGCACACTGCGTCACCATCTTCAGATGTAGGACACGGCGCATTGCTATAAAACCGGTCAGCGGCTGCAGCCATCGTTCATCCACGTCTCACTCACATCTTGAATCGTGCCTGAAACCGATCCACACGCCTTCGGCACACCCAATGGCGACCAATCCTCGGCCGTCCGCGGTAGCTATAAACGAAGACTTTAGATAGTTGCCCAAAAGCACAGTGGGTAGCGACGTACTGAATGGGACCGAGCAAGTGACCTTGCCGGTATACGCGTTCTCGTGATTCCAACCTTGACTGCCGCCATTCGCCTGCAAGTTCGATGGTACAAGGAAGGTATCGGCACTGAGAGTCTCCACTTCAAACACCTTGTTCGACTCCTGCACGACTTTGCGCAGACCGATCGCTTCATCTAGCTTCTGTTTCCACTCGTTCCGGGCCTGCGCGGACTCCGCGAAGAGAGTCCACAATCCACCTAATCGTCCGTTGTGGTGGATAGTACATGGGTAGACGGCACGAGCGTCGACGGCTGTGTCTGGGCTCGCAGAAGCCCCTCCAGGAGTCATAGCGGAAGTAGGGTCGTGTTTGTCGCCTCCCCTAATCCTTGGCCTGAGGATACCTTGATTACGCTGAGCCGGCTGGTCGGTGAAATTGACGAGCGTTAGAAGATCAAGGGGGATGGGCTGCACAAAACGACACTATCAGTCTCGGGTAGGGGGCTCTAAAACGGAGACATACGCGTCTATAGACTTGGTACTTCGTTATGCCGTCCTTCTCCTTAGGCTTCGTCATAACAACTGTGACGTCTCATCAGTATCAGCGGGCTAACGTTGTGACATCTCACTGACGATAGTTATCGAACAGTAGAACGAAGAGTTCCGTCCAACCACTCCATTCGAAGCCTCCGTCGGGTTGCCGCAGTAGTTTTCCGGTGTGGATTAGCGAGCGGTTCTCGTGGAGAAGGTCCAAATCCTAGGTCCGTGTGAGCTAGCAATCAACTTTCTTGCGCGAAGTTAGACTCACAACGGCTTCACCGGGTTTGAACACCAAGTTCGAATTATATCTCCACACCTCGACCTTCTGTTTGGCTGACTCGACACCAGGTTCGGCGTCCTTGCCCAATGCCTTGATGACTTCGAGGACTTGCGGTATCGTTTCTCTGTCTTCGTGGCCTTCCGGCGTTTCTTCCAGGATACCCTTCAAAAGTAGCTCGTAGCGCAATAGACGAGGGATGGGCCGGTTGATGAAGTTCTTCATATCTAGCTTCCTGGCATCGGGGAGACGGGTGCATTGCTAAATCACGACCATGATCAGTATTTCATCGTGAAAACCACTACTGCCGGGAACGCACCTCCACAAACGCCTTGAACGCCGGGTCATTGGCCATTTCGTCGTCGATACGGTACGCTGCGATAGGGTAGTTCGGGATGTACTCCATGTAGGCCTCGCGGAAGTTGAGGACGGCATCGTACACAGCAGCAGTGATACTCCGAATTACTGGATGCTCTTCACGCTGAATCTCGTGGAAGGTGTTCAACATCTTGCGATGGTGCATATGAAGCTCGGCGAAGTTATGGAACACGTCGGTAATGAACTGTGCGAGACGTTCCCGCGCGATGATAGGAGGATCCATTTCGCGTAAAGGTTGAACGTACATCTGAAATAGCTGAATTAGACGCAGAGTATATCCACGGATCCCGAGCAACGCACCACTTCGATGTTCTCCAAATCCTTGACGTAGTCCATTTCTCCCTTGATTAGCTCGAAAATGATGCTGACAACCACCACGTATGAGCCTTGACGGATAATATGGCGTGGATAGAAACACGCACGATTGACGTTTGGCCTCTTTCTTGGGCATTCCCTTCCGAACCTCATCAGATACGAGATTGTACCATTCCAACTTGCCACTGGGGCCCTTGTTCATGGCTGATTGGAACGTCCAGAGCTGAGCAACGGTCTGCAACTTTTTGATTGCCTCGATCGCTTCTTTGAGGAAATCAGAGTCCGGGTTGCCTTCAGTGGTCTCCTTGCAGATGGCCTCGAGCGTGGGAGGGTACTTCTGCAGATGCTCCGACGGCCGGCTGAGGAAGTGCTTCAAATCTAGTCGGTGCGCGTCCGGATGCCTAGCACATTGCTACACGAGGAGATCCTGAGTTCGTCTGCTTGGTTTCGAATATCGACGGACTTACCTCCAAGAAGCGACGGAACTCGGCGTTCTTCTCCATCTCGTCTTTAAGCCTCTTCTCAGCCAGTGGAAGATGCCCAACATAAGAGGGATATGCCAAGCGGAATTCGGTCGCGGCTTCCAAGAAGATGTCGCCGATACCGTGAATGACAGGGGCCTGTTCTCGTTGCCGTACGTACATAACTTCGAGCAAGCGGCGGTTGCATTCTCGTAGATCGAGAATGTTGTGGAAGACCTCGTCGATGAACTCGTCGATCTCGCCTAACCGAATAATGGGAGGATTCGCCGCGCGGAGGGGACGGATGAAGAGCTACACGAGCGTGAGCAGCCGGCGAGAATAGACATGAAGCGAGCCTACTGTTTCCACCGTATCGAGATCTCGCAAGTACTGCTTCTCTCGGCTGATTACCTTGTAGATGATACTGGGAACAATGTTAGGGTGGGAGAGTGGACAGCTATGACGGGTCGATCATACTTTTGTCGGTTGATCTCGCTTTGAGGTAGAGTTTGCAGCAACTCCGGCGGTACCGTCGAGGCCCAGTCGTCCTATCCACGCGTTAGCACGAACACGCTGCGATGCATCATGGGAATTACCTTGTCCTCCGCAGGCTCTGCCTCCACCACGGGCACCGCAGGAAGTGCTTCTCGCTGGACATCGATGATTGTCAAAGCAATACGTCATGACAGCCTCTAATATGACGTACCCTTCGGGGACACGCGTATGAGTAACATGGGTTATCATCGTAGCACGTCACGCTGTAGCACTTGGTCAGGAGGGTGACGATGCCAGTTGGTAGTTCCTCCTGTTCCATGCGAGTGTCAGATGCGCCTTCCTGGTCGTCCAAGAACATGTACACGTCCTCCACGCCATCCTGTAATAGCTTCCCACCCCATTCCACTTCGTAGAAGAATAGCTGCGACTGTAGACTACGCGCGACTTGCAGAGCTGCTCTCCTGTCGTTCGTGGAGATGCCGTGTGTGATGAGTAATTCGCGTTGGATTTGCGACTGAATAGTTGACTACAGCCGTATACTGAGCGGTGAGCAGTTAACGGGTGACATGCACACTCACGACGATGTCTTTCCCTGTGAATGCCCGTTCGTATGGTATGCTTCCCTTCACATGTGTCCCTCGAGGCACCTTGTCTCGTAGGCGCACTGCAATGTGACTGAGTAATGCAGGGTTGAAGAATCGATCGTCGCCGTCCTCGCTGGGATCTTCGTCATCATAGTATTCATCTTCTTCGTAGCCTTCGTGCAGCTGTAGCGGACGCTTGATGTCTTGAAGGGTGCGGATGATGTCATTGTCTTTCCATGAGCGGCTGGATGAGGCAGCGTGCGAGGGCCCAGGCTGTGCCTGGAGGTAGGAATTGTCCAGCGGTGGTGGTGGAAGTGTTTCATACTTGGCGGGCGGCGCTGGAGTCCAACTATCAGATCGCGAAACGTACGAGCCCACAGAATTTCCACGATCAATGGACGTTCCCGCCGACGAGGTCGGCTGGAAAATGACGGTGTCTCTGTCGTAAAGAGACGAATCCCGACCCGAGTCATTCGTAGAAGTAGTCGCGACCGATGTGTTTCTGCCGACCCCAGGATAGGATGAAGAGTTTGACGATGCCCTGCCCAGGTCAGAATCTATAGGACATGCGTAGTCAGCGCCGGATTCGGTATACTACCAGACTACGCACATATAGAGTTCGCGTACAACGATGGAGGCGTTGGTGTCATTGCATTCTGTGACGGGCTGGGGCGGAGTGTGTGGTCGTTTGCATATCCAGTCCGCAGCGTGTCCGATAGTGTCGAGCCATTCGCGTAGTCTGAAGAAGGTGAAGCATACATATCGTCTAACGAAGAGGGCGATCGCGGAGGCGGGTCGTCGTATCCATTCTCGTATGGCGAACGTATCGCTGAGCGGCCAGAGGGATTGCGACTGACATTGCCGTTGCTGTATCCTGAGGATGGGCGCCAGTCCGAATCTATGTCTGGCTGAGGCATGGATATTGAAGGAACGTCAGTCACGGCACTAGATGCAGTGCCCGGTCTGCTTGTGCTGGGGAGCTTGCGCGACGGCCGCGGGTCCGGTGGGAGGCCCTTGTGCGCGGCATAAGCAGGGTAGCCGTTGGTGTGTCCGTTGCTTGCTATCTCGGCAGGGGTGTAAGGCAAACGGCGACCTCTACACCCAGTCAACGCTGCCCGCTGCGGAATATCAAAAGAGGACTCACGAATCTGAGCTCGCATGCTTTGGACGAAACTGGGAGTCCCCACTCTGCTCCGCGTAGTATGGCGCGGGCTCTGGAACCGGCATGAACATGTTCGGAGGCGGCGGTGGCGGCGGAGGGGGCGGGACAGGCGTCGAGCCAGGGATGGGTGGAAGACGGCGCACGGGTCTTCCCTGGGTGGGGGAGGTAGTGACGGGGGTTGGCAGACTCCTGGGAGACGATGGAAGGCCGACCTGGGGCGCTGTGCAGGATATGAGCAGTGAACATCAGGTTTCATGTCGAAGACACGTACAGGCGGGGTTGGGCGGGCGGGAGGTGGTGATCTTGGTCTGCATCGATCTATGCGAGTCCGCTGTGTCGGGGGCGTACGGATTATACGCTGGCTCGCGCTCGCCGGGTGAAGGGAGCCTGTTGGACGAGTGCTCTGAGGTGGGCGACTCCTCCGCGAAACCGATCAGGACCTGATTGTAGAGGGCGGCGAGCTCTTCGTCGCCGGGGGGAGAGGACGGAGGATGCGCGGCGGCGGACGACATGCCGCGGAGGCTCGAGGGTTTTGAGGGAGATCAGAGGCAATTCGAGCGTCGCAGCCAAAGTCGAGACGTCTGCACGTCGATGCCTGCAATTGGGCGGTGGCCGACTGCCGCCAGTGCTCGTTGCACCCTCCCAAGCGCGCACCCCAATCCGGCAGCTTTCCGCACAAACGCGCGCTTTTCGCACCCAAACCTCGGTCGCGTGCACATATTGGGCCGTCTTTGCGCAAAAACACAGGCTGCGCGGGCCCGCCTCGTGCCCGTCGCGCACACGCACGCGCAGTCACAGTATCCAAGTCATAAAATCTCTATGCAGATCGTATACAGTCGTGTACGGTCATAAGTGCGTCATATCCTCGGTCAAACCTGCTTCAACACAGGCTCCTCGATCTCCTCTTGCACCTTTTTGTCCTCGTCCTCCTCATCTCGGACCGTCCGCGACGGAGAAACGTCGCGCTTTTCGTCGACCGGGGTCGCCGGCGCTGCCTCAGCGTCGGTGGGCGCAGCGCCCTTGCGTCTCAGCGAATACGCCTTCAAAAACATAACTACCCACGCCATGTAAGAATTGACACGCTACGACGCCACATCATTTTACTCACCTAGCACAAAGCAAACGCCGATGATTGGCGTGTCAACGACCCAGATCGTTGATATACTCGTAGTATACGCATGTTGGACCTCTTTCCTCAACGACAAGGGCTGCACAGACCGTGAGAGCCACCCTCGAACCATAGACTGACAGGCTTACCATCAAAGTGTTGATCTGCCGGATGCTTTCCGCAATGTTCGCACTCGACAGATCCAGGGTCGTCGTAATACTGCTGAGCCGTTTGCGGAGCTCCTGCTCTCTCCCGTTAGCAAAAATGACGCGTGTGTGCTTCTGTGGCTTACAGAGGACCAGATAGTCTGCCCGACGGAAACGCCCACCGTCGAACCGAGCTGCCGAATGAGACCCGTGGTGGCGGTGGTCGTCGCCATGTCCTTGATAGGCATAGCCGCTTGCATCAAGATGAGCGGAGGGAAGAACAGGCCGCCGACGCCGAACCCGGCTACCAGAGGCGTGATGACCTGCACTGCGCTGAAGACGGAGGGTCAGCAAAGTCCGACCACCTTGCCGTAAAGAAACAATGCGTACAGCGACGAACTTTCGTCCAACAGTATCATCAAACCATATCCCAGTGTCATGAGGAACTACGCAGCATCAGTCGCCTCGCTCGTCGTGCGCAGAAAACCAGATTTACTCACGTATGAAATCCAAATGACAGACCGGACTTCGCCGGTTTTGGCGATGAGAAAGCCTACAATGAGTGAAATGACACTAGACCCAAGTGAGTACGGAAGGATCCTGTTGAAATTTGCTCAGCGGCATATTCGGCGAGAAGCCAACACAATGGAAACACGCACTGGATACCGGCCTTAGTGGCAGATGCGCCTAGTACCTGATAATATACAGGTAGATAGAACGATGCTGCGGAACAATGTGTCAATCACGCGACCCATCTATAGCTGTCACAGTACACACCCGCAAAAAATGCGAAGCCATGCAGGAATACCGTGATCAAGAGGATGGCAGTGGTGCGGGTCTGCACGATTATGGCGTTAAAACTCATGTCTGGGAGCAATGCGGGAATGTCATACCCTGAACAACCTCGGTGGAATGATGGGGGACCTCGACGTATAACTCTCCCAGAAGGCGGCAAGCAGCAATTCGGAACATCCAACAACCAAGAGCGCGATGGTGGCGGGCGAGCTCCCTATCACCGAAATTAGAAGCATGCCTAAAACTCTCGGATTGCACCTACAGCTGTTTTCGCTCTGGTTGAACCCGACGAGTACACAAACTACGCCGGTGACGATCAGGAAAAGACCGAAGAAGTCGAATTCAGAAACATGTTGTCTGAAGGTCTTGGTATGCTTTGGCGGGTTCAACTTCAGGGTGAAGAACAGTAGAACCAGAGCGATACCTCCAGTGGGGCTAGACGTAACGAGTTAACACCGAGAAGCCCGGAGATCAGGGTGAACTATCGTACAGGTTGACCCAGAAACACCTGTGAGAATTTATCAGAAAGAAATCCCGTATAGGTAGGAGGAACCTACCATCTCCATGAGACATGGTCCGTGAACGCCTATGGGTACGATTTCGTCAAACGTTATTCTGGACTGTGCAACGCACTTACACCCCCAATCAGTGGGCCAATAATTCTATAACAAGCGTCGTCATTCAACACCCTTGTGGGCAACGTTTGATGGCACTTACGATGCGATACCCCACAACGCTCCAGCATAGCCGCCATAGGCCGCACGCCTGTAAAGTTGTTCAGTACATGATAATAATTCAGAGAACGCTGACCACCGACTTATGGAGAGGTACAATATCTCCAATGATGATGTTGATCATCTGGAAGATGCCTAGGAAGCCGTTGAGCACTACGCGTCGGACTTAAAACAGAACTAATAGCACCTCCGCCTCCGATACCCTGCAAAGCGCGAGCGAGAATGAGCCAGGTCATGCTCTTTGCCGCTCCGCACAACGCCGATCCAACCTACAGTAATAACCAAAGTATGAGCACAACTCTCCGGGGCAGGTGTGATGCGCTTACCAAAAAGCAAACTATGACCGGGAACAAGACCGCCTTGCGTCCAACAAGGTCTGATATTTTTCCGTACGATGAACTCAAAGCGGCCGAAGCCAGGAGATATGCACTTCGGAGACATGTCAGTCAGTTCCGCATAAGTGGCCATGCTCGAAACCCTCGCTCACCTGCCGACCCATGAGTAGTTCTGTCCACCCTTTAACTCAGCGACGATCGTGGGCAACGCGGTCGCGACACTGCAGCACAGAACTTTGATTGGCGGGCTGTCAGATAAGATAGACAGCGTTGTGGGCTCACATCGTCTGGTCCAACGCCGCCTGATCAAAGCCGAGCCCAGAGGTTCAGCGACTGGGCACATGAGGAGATACTGCACACATACCAGGAACGTGGTCAGCAGCAAGGAGAAGAACACGACAGGCAGGTTGTTCTTCGGGATGTCATCCTCGGTTTGCGTTTTCCATGCCTTCGTGTCTTCCGCTACCGACTTCTCCACGGGGGGATCGGCGTCGGCAACTTCCATGCTTTGATGATGCGTCATTTTGAGAGATGAAATCGACGTGTGCGCGATGCCGGCTACGTGAACCACACCAGAGGCTGGACCAAAGTTTGGAGAGCACCCAGAAAGCCGAACGAGTTTATGAGTCCTCGAGCAGGAGTCGACTTGAACCGTGTGCCCGTCTGAGTCAGCTCCAGTCTTGCATCGTGGTCACCGACGGAAAAGTCCGACGGGTCACGGAGTGGGGAGATCGCGGCGAAACGATACGCGATCGACGCCCGCTGTCCACTGAGCTGTAGTGAACTCGAAAAATTCTCAGACGAAATGACTCCTACTCCCGGACTTTTTGCAGCATTTCGCGCCGCGGCTCTTTTGCAGCATCGGAATGGAGAGCTGCAGAGCTCTCAGCGCTCGGAGAAAAATTGAACGCCGCAGCCACAAATGCGGAAGCGGGGTTACCTAAAACGCCTACGGACCACGCTCTCGGCCCGGACTCTACAG
Source organism: Bjerkandera adusta (assembly GCA_027924225.1). Lineage (NCBI taxonomy): Eukaryota > Fungi > Basidiomycota > Agaricomycetes > Polyporales > Phanerochaetaceae > Bjerkandera > Bjerkandera adusta. Next base: position 103,071 of record BSCZ01001552.1, on the reverse strand, counting down.
AATTTATGGGCGCTTCAGTGCGAGGACCGTGCCAGTTCTCGTTCAACTTGAACGACTCGGACGCACATCACTTCCTCTTGCCACTTTGCACCATCCTTTGCGCACTGTCCTCGCTTTTGGCCCTGATTGACCTTGACTACAAGATGCTAACGACTACAATGGCTACCGTTTGGCGAACGCACGAGGTAGCCATGCAGGACGGCCAATGCGAAGGCCATCGCAGCCACAACCAGCCAATAGTCTCCGTAGAGAGGATGGTATACTAGCTCTAGCCGCCATCCTACAAACGGAGGGTAATGCAAAGACCATGCTTTGTCTCGTGGCCCATACACTCCCATCCAAGGACAAAGGTTTGCTGCGCCATGTCTAATGTCAGTGCTTCTTTTTGTTCTTCCTACCCAACAGCACTGGCCCAGATTCCAGGTATAAATTCCCAGTGGTCAACAGCCCTTTGTCGGAACCTTGCAGGAAGAACACCCACCACAAGCCACCCATCGCCCCGACTCAACCACCGAACATTTCCTGAACCCTCGACACACACCGAAACCGCCACCAACTCTTCGCCATGGACACGACCATGAAAACTGAGCCAATTGCCTCGTCTTCTACTACCGAAGTCGATGTGCCTCAACCACGGAGGTCGACTCGCAAATCCAAGGTTCCTGATCGCTCCTCCGAATCGAGCAGCGTAAGGAAGCAGAAAAAGTCCAGGTCAACCGCGAATTCTCGCAGAGCTGTCGCTCGCAAAGCCGCCGCTCGAGCGACCAAGCAAGCTACTGCCTCGTCAGTCTCAGCTCGCTCGGTTAGCGCGAACCACTCAACGTATGCTCCTTCGTCAGCCTCGACTGGTTCATACCCCAGTTACGGAAGAGACGAGCCCGATTCTGATGATGAGACTCCGCCACCGAGGGAAATGATGCCACACTTGAACGAGTGGAATTTTGTTCGATACACAGACGGTGACGAAGCGATGTTCGACATCGATGATAGCCTGTCATACCTGGAGGAGAATAGCATGGACGCGGATTCCTGTATGGATGACGACTTTGCGGAGCTATTTGTAGGTGCATCCCTCGAAACACGCGTCGACTCTACTAAAGCATCCTTCAGTGTGAACCGACTTTTGCCAGGGATTGAGCTTCGAGTCAATCCGTGGACGTATCTCTGGAGTTTCAAGGACTTGACTGAAGCCCTATGTGTATTTTAACTGCCTCGCTGTAGCATATCCAACTCGTCTTCTCCGGACGTCTTCCTCTGTGACTCGCACTCGAGAATACAGGAAGTTGTGGACTGGCGCTTAGAGCATGCTAAGTCAGGCGCCGAAGCCACACCGCGACGCATTTACGCTTCTTTCGGTGTCCACCACCCTCTGCGACAGTTCTACGCTCACCCCTCGCCGTTTTCCAGCAACCGCCAACAGTTCTCGCGTAATTTCAGTGTTTTCCAGCAGGTGCGACCGCTGCCACATCACTCCCGACCATCTGATCCATTTCCAGAACATCAGTGCCCGTCGAAGTCGCTGCAGAGCGAAACAGCATCGCTTTGACTAGCACCAACAACAGTCCAGACACTTTCTGTCCCATCAGGCAGTAACGCAACATCATGGCAGTCTGTTGTTTGACGGGCTGACACGAGTCGGAAGTCGGACGTCAGGTACATGCTCGCGGGAAGCGTGTGGGGTTTGGGCAGGCCAAGGTGCGTTAACAACACCATGCATCTGGTGGCTATGTTTCTGAGGACGCGCGAAACAGTTTGGGCAATCTACGCGAGGTTGCGCACGCGAGGGCTCGTCCTTGTCCTTGATCGTGGCGTCGGCGGGGCATGCGGCGGGCAGCGTCCTGCAAGGTCGCACGACACGACGCGGGGGTAGTGCGACGCGACCGCGTCCCAGGACGCCGTAGCTCGCGGACGCGAGCCGTGCTGTCGTATCTCTGCCCTACACCGCCGCCCCCCGAACGTCTGCCTGCGGATTCGAGGCGTCCAGGGACGTGCTGTCCACCGCCGCGCATCAAGCCACGGCGAAAACGAAAATGAAGAAAGTTTATCGCTATCGCGGCGAGCACTTGGACGGGCTCCAAATGTCCGTAGGCCCTTATCGCGTCGCGAGGCCGCCCTCCGGCGCCTCCCGCCCACGGCCGCGCAATCCTCGAGGTGTGTTCTGTTCAGCCGTCTCCTATCACTTGTTGTACAATTTTAGACTTTGCCAGAGCTGCCGTCGAACATCCGCGACGAACAGGCACCGGTCTTCGCTCGAGTCTCCGGGCTTTGCTGTGATCTGGTCTCCTTATCTCCCTGCTCCCGTTCTCCGTCCCGAGGACCTCGGCGTCGCGCGAAAATACCTCCGGTTGTGACGCCATGGCTGTCCAGGAGGTCTACTGCCATCCGGTCTTTCCTTGGAGCTGTCTCGATGTGTGCACACTTGCTCACCTTCCACCTGTGCTATCGCGGTGGCTCCCTATGGGTCGCTCAGGGCCTTGGCTGGAGCTTCGGAGGCTATTTATCACTCGGAGCGTTCATTGGAGCGCACAGTTCCCTCTGCCCGTCGTTGAGCATGCCCTACCCGCGATACTGTTTGACTGAAGATCCCGGGGGGTCAACGCACCCACAACCTGAGATCTACGCAGTCCCCCAAGGTTTCCCCCTGGCGTTTAAGCCGTCATCTGACCCAGCGCCATCTGTGTGCCTCCGCCCTCTACATCGCCAAGACCGACAGTCGGCTTGGAGAAGAGTCTATTTGAGCTTGCACGCATTACGCCGTGGGATACAGTACGCATCCATGATATGTTCCTTTGAACTGGGATAGCTGGCCGGCTGTTAGAGTAACGGGGTGTCCCGGGTCCTCCAGTGGCCATCACACAGACATCTCTACGCAGCCCTTTTGTAACAGAGAAAAGCGTCTCCAGACCATGCCAATAAATTATTTGCTAAGCTATAGTTCTATTCGGATGCCCTTATGTCCGAGGTTCTAGAGTTCCGTATGCTGTAGGAGGTAGTGTTCTCCTTCACCTAGGCAGACCTTAGATCGGGCTTACCCTTGGAGGTGAGACGAAGCGCTCGAGGACCCGAGATACCCCATGCCGTTGTGACTCTGAGTGACGGCTTCGGTGAACGTTAGGGGCATCCTCAGAGACGCCGTGGTTCAGCCTTGACAAGTGGCATGTCAGTGCATTCCCAAAGACGAGGCTCACGGTGAGATCCCCCACATGATTAAATCAAAATGGATTCGCTGCGGTGCGGTCAGTTGACATGCCTGGCGCTCGCCGTTGACACGGTGCGATGCACCGAACGCCATGGGAGGTGAGTTTAGGCCTTGAATCTTGGTTGCCACCTATCCTGATTCGCTCGGAGGGCGCTCCTAGGGCAGGCTGCCATATATGCCACCGCAGAACGCGCTCCATATACGTCGGAGGGGCGGTCATACGAGCAGCGTCGGCGAGCGTGACCAGGGTGTTCCGGTGCAAGAAATGAAAAGGCTGAGTTCGGAGTGGTGTGGGGAAGGCCGGGTAAACGGGCGTCGGTGAGTGGCTGGTCCGTGCGGTGATCAGCTGCGCTTGGTGCCGCGGGCTCTGGAGGGCGTCGGAGCGCACCTGAAGCAAAAGAGGGCAAGGCTGGCTGCAGAGGGGATCGTGCGATCACGATCACGATCTGTGTGGTCGGTCGAGGATGAACTGGGGAGGCTCTGGCAGGTGCGAGAAATTTGCAGGGCCTACTTTGGCCGCCCCGCGCCTGGACGGGTGAACCGCGCCCCCTTCCGCATGCGGCGGCGGCGGCGACGGATGTGGGCCCGCCCGCCACGGCACACGACGACGGCGGTGTGGGGGGCGGCGCAGGGACGGTGATGGCTTGTCGCGGGGGCCAAGGTCGTCGCCGGAATGGTGCGCGCTCAGAACACGACCATCAATCAAACGTTATCTCGCGGCATGGGGTTCTGTCCCCCTTATCGTTTTTTTGCAAGAAGTCCACAGGCACCAGCCTATTCCCAAATCCGTCCGATGTCACTCCCCATGTGCCCCGTATATATAACGCGCCCTCGCGCCGTCTCCTCCCTCCCCACGCATCCGAGCTCTTCCCCTGCTCGTGCTCACCGGGTCGCACCTCCCGCCCTCTCCTGCCACCACCCCGCAGGCCACCATGTCGTCCGACCGCTTCCCCTCAGCATACGATGAGAAGGACCAGACTTCCATCGAAAAGACGGAAAAGGGCCCCGAGGCCCACGACTATGTCGTTCACCCCAACGCCAAACATCTCAACCTCGATGCCACCGAGGGCGACGGTGTACAGCGCCGGCTCAAGCAGCGCCATGTACAGATGATCGCCGTGAGTGCTCGCCTTGCAAAATTTCCTCACCTAGCGCTGACTCGACCGACCCAAGATCGCTGGCACCATTGGCACAGGTCTCTTCCTTGGTTCAGGACACGCTTTGCAGGGCGCAGGGCCCCTCGGTGCCCTCATTGCATACGGCCTCGTCGCGACCGTCGCCTACTCCGCCCTCTGCTCTATCGGCGAAATGACCTCGCATGCCCCGATATCAGGAACATTCCCTCACTTTGGTGCCCGATGGGTCGACCCGGCCTTCGGCTTCGCTCTGGGGTAAGTGCTGATGAACACATTGCATGTGATTTGGCGTACTGACATGCATCTGCAGTTGGAATTACTTCTACACGAACGCGATATCCGTCCCTGTCGAGATCACTGCTGCCACCATCCTCCTCACGTACTGGGATGACAAGGTTCGTCCATTCACCTGTGGCTGTGTATATCGTCTAATCTGGAAATTTACCGTCTTCTAGCAATCGCATCAGGCTGGTTACACCGCTCTCATTGCCGTCCTCGTGTGCATGATCAACATTTTCGGTGTACGGTGGTTTGGTGAAGCGGAGTTCTTCTTCTCTATCATCAAGTGTAAGTCTGAACTCTCCGTAATCTTCGATATTAGGAAATACTCACGCTCGTGTGACCAGTGATTCTCATCACCGGTCTCATTATCACTGGTCTCATCATCGACCTTGGTGGAGGCCCCGATCATGACCGCCGCGGATTCCGTTACTGGAAGAACCCTGGCGCTGTCGCTGGTGCCGGTCTCGTCAATAACAACATCGGCCTCGACCGCTTCCTCGGTATCCTGTCCGTCATTGTACAGGCCGCTTTCTCCTTCCAGGGTATGGAAATTGTCGCCATCGCTGCATCTGAGACCGAGAGCCCTCGTCGTAACATTGCCAAGGCTGTTCGTCGTGTGTTCTACCGTATCCTTGTGTTCTACGTAAGCTTCAATTCTCTTTGTTCATTATATACTCTCCTAACCGAACCCCCCACCAGATGTTGGGCGTTCTGATTACTGGCATGCTCGTTCCGTACGACGACCCGTCCCTCCTGCAAGGAAGTGGAACCGCCGCGGAATCTCCCTATGTCATCGCCATCACCCGTGCAGGAATCAAGGTTCTCCCACACATCATCAACGCGTGTGTCTTCACTTCCGCGTTCTCAGCCGGCAACTCGTTCCTCTACGCCGCCTCCCGTGTGTTGTACGGTCTTGCTCTCCGCGGACAAGCCCCCAAGATCCTCGCGTACTGCACGAAGTCTGGTCTCCCTCTCGCTTCCGTGCTCGTCACCAGCTGCTTCGCGTTCTTGGCCTTCATGAACGTCTCTAACGGCGCTGTCACTGTTTTCAAGTACGTGCATTTACCTATGCGTTTGTTGAGGAGTAACTGACATATCTCGTGTAGCTGGTTCGTCAGTTTGTCCACCATCGGTGGCTTCTTCGGCTGGTTGGGCATGAACATCACCTACCTGTTCTTCTACCGCGGCATGAAGGCCCAAGGCTTCGACCGCACGAAACTCGTGTACCACAGTGTTCTCCAGCCATGGTTATCCATCTGGGGCATCTTCTGGATCACAATTTTCATCCTCATCAACGGGTTCACCGTGTTCTTCAACTTCACCGCCGCGGGCTTCATCACATCCTGTATGTGCCTCTGCCTTCATATGTTTTCGAATCAATACTGACCGCATTTCAGACATCAACATCCCGCTCTTCTTCGGCCTCTACTTCGGCTGGAAGATCATCAAGCGCACCAAGATCTGGAAAACACACGAGATGGACTTCGTCACGGGCATCCCGACGCTCGAGGAGACCGAGATCCCAGAACAACCGCCAAGGCACATCGGAGACAAGATCTTCAACATCCTCTTCTAGATGTCCGGCGCGTTGGAGTTCGGCGCATGTGTAGGATTATGTCTGCGTGTTGAGTATTATACTATAATCGGTGTATTGTTACCCCCTTCTGCTCTGGAATATCTACAAATCTCTGTGTACGTCTAGGATGTAGGCATTCTTGTAATGTAACTCGTCCAATGACAGGCATGCAACCTCATCTACCTTTGCGTGAACGACCTGAGTAATCGACGGACGATCTGAACTAGTGGGAGGATGATGGGGTGTCGGCTTGGGCCCTTCATTGTCGCGCACGGCGGTGGTCTCCAATACCGAAAAACCGAATATCTCGCATTGAGCATGGAACGTACACTTGAATATATTACACCGAGATAACATCCGACGAGGGGGCGTCACGAACCACCGGGGACGCGTTCCTGAAACAGAAGAGACCGGGACCCCGGTGGCGGTCGCAGCGAAGACATTGTCGGCCGAGCCCCCCACAAAATTATCAAGATACCGGCACATACGTCTCGGGGAGACACACTAGCGGCCCAGCGCAAGCCCAGCGCATCATGTGAGGCATGCGCAAATGTGGCGGGGGGCCCTGCGGTGATTGCGCGCCCCTACCCCCCTCGGCCCGCGGCCTCCCCATATTATGCCAGATAATGACTTGCGCCCAGGCACTCCTGCGCACTGAGTCGCCGTCGCCCCCTGGGTTGCCGTTCCGACGCCAATCGTCTGGTCGTGTCGTGTTTGTTTGGTCCCCGTGTCGAGGCGGGAGGGTCGCCTTTGTGGCGCTGCGGATGCGGCGGGAGAGGTGACTAATTAGGTTGCCGTTGCGCTTTGCGCCGGTGGCGGGGCCGTCGGGCGTGGTCATTGGGAACGTTGTCGGTGCACGAATCGGAAAGAACGTGAGCTGGGAGGTTTGCTGTTGCTGGGGTAGGTGCGACGATTATGGTGGGGGAAAGCGTGGTGTGCTACGTCGAGTGTGCCATGTGGGCCCGTTTGTCGGGCCTGATCGAGATAAGTCTTGCGCTATCGAGAATCGAGATGCTCCCTCCGCCAGTGCACGTGCGCCGCATTGTGGGTGTACAGCACGTTGGCGGCGGGTGTATGAAAGGACCAGGCGATGGCCCAGCCTTGTCGATAGCGCCGACACCTTTGTGGCGCACGGAGGCTGATGATGGTGCCGTTTCACACGTTGAGCGAAGCTTTGAAGAGACGGGCTACAACGTTATCTGACGTCATGCAATATTTGCTCAGAGCGAAATGAAATTAGTCGGGTGGGGTGATACTATGAAATGAGCACGATTTGTGAGCTCTAAATAGAGAGTGCAATGATAAGCCACCCACCTTGCGACGTCTTGGCTCGTCAAGATCCGTATGGTGGGTGCCTACAGCTTTGCGTACAATGTGATTTACACGAATGCATGGTCTTCGAAGTTTTGAGTGTTGGGTTCTCAGAATATGAGGAGATTTATAGAACGCTTTGCATCATACGTTGTACCATCCATATACCAATCCTCTACCACGGATGCTTTGATCCGTCGTAGCAGTAGAACGACCCCGAGTCCGCCAGCGTCACGTTCCTGGTGATTTTCAACATGCCACTGACGCTATCCTCTGGCTCGACAACTGCGAACTCGCCACCCATGTCTGACAGACACTTGTAAGCTCAAAATCACACTGACAGGACACGTGAAGCGTACCTGTCTTCGCCCAACCGGGATCGATGCTGATGACTGTGAAGTCGGGCCTATGCTTCGCCTGCTTGTACGTCTATAGGAGAGTTTTTGATCAGGAATACCCAGGGCAGCGCGTTTTAAACGCGACTCACTAGCATGTTTATAGCCGCCTTGCTCATGCTATACGTAGCGCATATAGGGTTCCTGTACCCAAGATCCAGCCCAAGACTAGCGAGTTCCGAGCTCGTGTTAAGAATGACCTTCTTGGTACCCTTCTCAAGCAGCGGGAGGAGCGTTTGCGCGAGATGGGCGGGTCCGACTACGTTCGTCTGGAGCGTCACCATGAGTTCCTCGGGATTGAACGCGAATCCGAAGTCAAAGCCAGTAATCTGACGCGTATATTAGCATGCGTATAAACTTAGAAGGTACTTAGGCCATACGATGGCGGCGTTGTTTAACAGGTAGTCCAGACCCCTGTCTCCTAAGACGTCTTGGGCGGGCTTCAACACGGCCTCAATCGACGCGGTCGAAGATACATCGAGCGCAAGGATATGAAGTGTGCCCTTCGCACTCCCCTGCAAGGCTTGCAGCTTTGTAGCAGTAGCGGGAGTCCGGCACGTCGCGAGGACAATATTGTTCGGCGACGCGAGGAGTTGACGGGTGAGCTCTAGCCCGATGCCACGCGACGCGCTACAAAATCACGACACGTCTTCAGCTTGAGCTTCATTCGGAACTTCAAGAGATAACACACCCTGTTATGAGCCAGAAGGTGGTTTCGGAGGAGGCCATGATGTACGGTTGAGGTGGGCGAATGACGGGAGAGGCGAGCCTGGTCGTCCTAAGTACCGCCTAGTGGTGAGTACTGCGAGCCATATTGGTCAGTCTCCGTGAGGGCTCTAGTGCCCGGTGCTTACAAATGTACGTAGCATCGGCTAACCTGTGCTCGCGCAGTCAGCCAAAGTACGCTCTGAACCCACGGTGTTGACGCACATCTATCTTGGGTGCGTGGTAGGCGTCGACAAGCGAGGCATGAGATTCGAATTCAAATGCATTATTCCGGGTGAGATGTAGAACGCTTCACTCTGAGTTGCGGGCTGGATGCTTGTTAGAAGTTAGCTAAGTCTTAGTTGTTGGTTGGATGTGCCAGTGAAAGAAGCGCAACTTGGAAGCGAATCAGCGGGATTCGCCGAGCGATGAGCGCCGGGAGATCAGAGGCAAGCGCTGAAGTTCGACTCCTGCCACAGCCAACGTCGATTAATGGAATAAATCAAGTTTTCTTTGACAGCCAACTATGCTACAGCAACTATGTTACATCCAGATTTACTTTTAAATATTTCTTTTCAGCAGCGCGAGGGATACAAGCATTCCAAGGAATTTAAGCGATGGTGACTTTCTTGGGAGCCTGCTCAGGCGAAGTCTTAGGGAACGAGACGGTCAAGACGCCGTTCTCGAGTCCGGCCTTGATCTCTTCGCTCTGCGGAGGGGACGAGTAAGTCTGCTGATACCAATGTTGATGAAGGCGGCGAGGTCCTTACCTTGACTCCCTGCGGAAGCGGAATCGAACGAGAGAACTTGCCGTAACGGCGCTCGCGCACGGCGTAACCATTCTCATCGCGCTCGGATGAGACCTTCGATTCGCCCGAGATGGTCAGCACATCGTTGTGCACGTCGATGTTGACGTCCTCCTTCTTGAGTCCGGGGAGCTCGAAGGTGGCCGTCACCGTGTTCGTCTTGTCGTCCTCGTGCACATCCATCCTATAAGGGTGGTTAGCCATTGTTGCACGCAAAAAGCGGATGAGGAAGCGCATACCTAGGACGCAAGGAACGCGACTCTTGGGTGCCACGGCGCTGGACTTGGTTGTTGTTGGTCCGAGCGTTGAACGCCTCGTCGAAGAGACGGTCAAAGTCGGAGAGGGTGTACGATGGTTCGTAGAAGAAGCGAGAAAGAGACATGATAGTTGAGATGAGGAGAGCGGTTGAGTTGTGTTGAGAGTGGTGTCCGAGTGTTGTGTCAGTTTGAGTGGTACTCAGCCTGGAGGAGGGCTGGCCTCCTATATACCCTAGAGCATATTCGAGAGAAACGCGGCGAAAGGCTATGACGCTAACTGAATACGTCACCACAAATTCCCCGCATTTCTTTCGAAAGCTCTAGGAGCGTTCGCAAGTAGGACAGACTCGTCGGGCGCTGCACGGGAACTGTCGAGAACCTGGCCAGACGCCCATTGGCAAGTAAACCGCCGGCAATTCCCGCGAGTAAACACTCCACAACAGTCGAGAAAGTTCGCCGAGTCCGAAGCGTCCCTCGGATACTAAGCTTACATCTAGACCTCATCACGCTGGCTGCGCCCAGGCTTTGTTCTTTTTGCCAGATTTCCGACGACGAAGATTCGGATATGGTCGCCTTTGTGGCGTAACGCGCGGCAGGGATGGGAAGATCCATATCCGTGCGCCTACCACGCAGGGGGCAGTGGTGGCGGTTGGGACTTTAAATATACGATCATCTATGGCTACGACACTTAACTCACGTAGGAAATACATGCCCCTGTGTAGGTGTGGCGGTAGTTATTGTACACTCTATCAGCTACCCGTCTACCACGGAAGCTTAGCTCCATCGTAGCTGTAGAAAGACCCCGAGTCGGCCAGTGTTACGTTCTCGATGACCTTCAACATGCCACTGACGCTGTCTTCTGGCTCGATAAACGCGCCGGTGCCTCCCAAGTCTGTAGAAGGTTCGTGAGCTGATATCCTCGCCAACGAGAGACGTCTGGCGTACCTGTCTTCACCCAGCCTGGGTTCATGCAAATAACAGTTAGGTCGGGTTTTTGCTTCGCTTGCTTATACGTCTGGACGCAAGATTCTGTCAGAACAGCTCCAGGCTAGATATTTCGATGAGACGTACAAGCATGTTCAAAGCGGTCTTGCTGATACAGTATGTCGCGGATATCACCCCGAGATCCATTCCGATGCTGGCGAGACTTGTGCTCATGTTGATGATAAATTTCTTGTTGCCCTTCTCGATCAACGGAAGAAGCGTCTGGGCGAGGTGACCTGGCCCGACTACGTTTGTTTGAAAAGTATCCACCAGGTCCTCGGGCTTGAAAGCGAATCCAAGGTCATAGGCCGCAACCTGAGGTATCCGTTAGCGCGGGTCGCGCTGGGAAGGTTAGAGTTTGGACATACGATGCCGGCATTGTTGAGCAGGTAGTCTAGACCCCTGTCTCCTAGGATCTCCTCGACAGGCTTGTACACGGCCTCAATGGACGCCGTGGAGGCCACATCGAGAGGAAGGATGTGCAACGTCCCCTTCGCGCTGGCTTTCAGAGCCTGCAACTTGGTGGCTGTCGCAGGGGTCCGGCACGTCGCGAGTATAATGTTGTTTGGCGATGCGAGGAGCTGGCGGGTGAGCTCGAGCCCAATACCGCGCGATGCGCTATGGAACCAAACTGTTCGTTCAGCTCTGCCCGTTTGGCGTGTAAGGGGTGGACTGACCCTGTTATGAGCCAGGAGGTGGTTTGGGTCGAGGACATGGTGGATGAATGCAGTAGAGTGAAGAATAGGAGACTCGAACTTGGTCACTTTTTATATCGACCAGTGGTGCACGTGTGGCGCCGTTCAATCATCGCAAAGCTTCTGTTGCTTACCAACATACGTACGACGCGCACTGGTGGTCGCCCTGACTCGGAGCCAGGAGGTTTTGCGTAAGCTCGTGCCGTATCTCCAGGCCAACTCGAGATGCCGTTGGTCAACGTCAGCGCGCCGACGGATGCTATGATGTGTATCCTGCTCGCGGTGACGCGGCCCGCGCCCTCGTTCGGTTCGACGGTCACATCTCAGTTCGATGTGTCAGGAAGAGAAGGGGCGGGGTTTGCCGGACAGTTGGCGCCCTCTAACCAGCGAGGGAGTGTGAGTTCGAGTCCCGCTGCGGTCAAATGTGAAATGAAACAGATCAAGCTTTCATACGGCTATGATACAGTAACTATATTACATCCTGATTTCTTTCGATTGGGCGATGAGATGGAGAAAGGGGGCAGTGGTTTAAGAAACAGTGATTTTCTTGGGAGCTTGCTCGGGCGAAGTCTTAGGGAACGAGACGGTCAAGACGCCATTCTCGAGTCCGGCTTTAATTTCCTCGCTCTGTAAAAAGTATCGTCAACACACTGCTCTTGAGGCGTCGGGAAATTGTTGGAAGCTTACCTTGACTCCCTGAGGAAGCGGAATCGAGCGCGAGAACTTGCCGTAGCGGCGCTCGCGCACGGCATAACCGTTCTCCTCGCGCTCAGAAGAGACCTTCGACTCGCCGGAAACGGTGAGCAGGTTGTTTTGCACGTCGATGTTAACGTCCTCCTTTTTGAGCCCAGGGAGCTCGAAGGTGGCTGTCACTGTGTTCGTCTTGTCGTCCTCGTGCACGTCCATCCTAGGGATGCCGTTAGCCTACGCTTAAACGGGAGTAGAAGGAGTGGAGGTACAAACCTTGGACGCAAAGAACGCGATTCCTGAGCTTCGCGGCGCTGGACTTGACCATTGCCGCCGCCGTTGTTGGTCGTGCGCGCGTTGAACGCCTCGTCGAAGAGCCGATCGAAGTCGGAAAGGGTGTAGAAGGGCTCGTAAAGGAAGCGCGACAGAGACATGATGTTTTGAGTGAGATGAGAGGATGAGTCGAGTAGTGTCGAGTAGTGTTGTTTGAATTTTGTGTGTTGGTTCAACTCTGGCAGGAAGCGGCCCTCCTATATATGTCTGGACATGATTCTACAGAAATGCAGCGAACGTCCGTGACGTGAGTCGTAGACGTCATCCCACATTCCCCGCATTTCTTTCGAGAGTTCTAGGAGCCTTCGCTGGCGGAGCAGACTTGTCGGGAACCGCACGGGAACTGTCGAGAACCTGAGTAGACGCCCACATGAAGCGTCGACTCCCAATATGGAAGCAGAACAAATACTCCACAACAATCGAGAAAGTTCGCTCGATCTTGGGTTCTGCAAGACGAACTATACTAACATGAGCACCTACCCCTCTAGTAGCAGCCTAGAAGAGTCCGCAAGAGTTGCGTCGCGGATCGCGTCATCGGTTCACGACGTCTCAGCAGAGAAACCACCCTTCGGGGCGAGGTCAGCGGCTCGACTTTGACCTCAATAACAGACATTGCTGAGCTACTTTTCGCGCAGTGCAGGTTCTTGACGGAAGATGTAGACGTTTGGAGCCAGAACGCTTGGGACCACGTACCTCCACCTGATGACCAAGATGAGATCATCGCCAAGGCTCTAGCGAAACAAAAATCGGCGCCCGTACCGGAGGAAGAGAAACCAAAGTACAACGAGAAACCCGCCAAACACTGGTATACACGGCTCTGTACATGTCTAGGATCTCTACTAAGTGCACTGGACCAGGGATAATTTTTACAAGATGAACGCGAACAATTTCTTCAAGAACCGTAAATGGTACGGCTTTCTCGGACATACACTGCACCCCCTAAACGTTCTTGCCTAGGCTCGGCCTAGAATTTCCCGAGCTTGTGAAAGCATGCGAAGAAGATGTGTGTTCTCAATCGAACGTTGTATAATTTCACACCTGACGTTCGCTCAGGCGGGGCCTCTTACGATCGCTGAGATCGGTTGCGGTCGGTGGAATCTTGTTTTCAAAGCTGTAGCGTCGCCCATCGTCTGCAGTTTACAGGGGCTGGAAACGCCGTTTTTCCAATCTTGCAGCAAAGCAAGAACCCTCAGCTTAGTCTCCGGGCGTATGACTACTCTGACCACGCCGTAAAACTGGTCCAGGTGCGCGATGAATCTATCTCCGTTTCAGCTTGCTCTTCTGACACTTTCGAGACGTAGAATAATCCACTATATTTGGAACCACCGATTGGAGACATTCGATCCGCGGTCTGGGACCTCTCCTCGAGCACTCTACCTCCAGAGCTCGAGGAAGGGAGCGTAGATTTCATTATCCTCATATTCGTCCTCAGCGCACTGCATCCTAGTGAGTGGCGCCAGGCCATTACGAATGTGCACAGGGTCTGTCTTCCAAAGCTTTGACTCTGACACACGCTCACAATGGCGTACAGTTGCTCAAACCTGGTGGCCGAGTACTTTTCCGCGACTACGGGCGATACGATCTTACACAGCTACGCTTCAAAGGCGGTCGCCTACTCGAGGACAATTTCTATATCCGAGGTGACAAGACGCGAGTCTACTTTTTCGAACTTGGTACGTTTTGTCCTGTTTGATAATATGCATATCTCATTCGATTTCGTCAGACGAGCTCGCGTTGCTGTTTACTGGCGCGAAGGTGCCTGCCTCGTTCGAAACTGCCGACAAAGAAACCGTGGAGGTGGAAGAGGATACCCCGAATGAGGCGGGGGGTATCGCCTCACCTGTCGTGGAACCCGGCCCCATTCCATCGGCATCCCAACCTTCCAAGTCAGAGAAGACGTCGATATCGTCGGAGCCCACGATTCATCATACTCTCCTCGACCCTGAGCACTCCGACGGACCACCTCATCCTCTGTTCTCGATCGAACAACTAGGTGTCGACCGGAGACTGATCGTAAACAGAAAAAGGCAGCTGAAGATGTACAGAGTTTGGATGCAGGGGAAGTTCCGTAAGTTGTAACAGAAGTACTGTCTTTCAATATTGGCAAGACAAGATCTGTTGAGGCGCATGAAATAGCAAATGTACGATTACCCTCCTGGATGACACTTGAGGTTCAGAGCAGGCTTGACCTTTGTTATGTACAAAATTCGAGCAGATCTTGAATATTTCCGCTGTGGTCTTTGATTTACTGATCTCGGCAACTTCCGATAACAAACGTTAGTAATGCTCTGTTACCTGAGCGCCTCAGGCTCGGATGAGACCTCGGTGCTACTCCGAGCTTCATTTCCTGTACCACCACTATGACTAGCCGGCTCAAGCGGAAACTGAACGACCTGGGCGTGGACCCATCCAGTTCCAAGGCCAATGAGTCTTTCTGTCTGGTATGTTTCATCTGAGTCTGTAACGGGACGTTTAATTGACACATAATAGATAGGCACGCCCCTCCCTCCGCTCGAGAAGTCCAAAGACACGGGAGAGTTTGTACCACTATGGAAGCAGGATGTTAGAGACGAACAGGGACGGAGAAGGTTGCACGGCGCCTTCACCGGTGGATTCTCCGCGGGCTACTTCAATACCGTAGGGTCGAAAGAAGGTGCGCGCGACCCGCTTCTGCTACTTACGCTGTGCTGAGACTATCGCGTGCAGGATGGGCCCCGTCAACATTTGTGTCGTCACGTAATGACCGAGCGAAGAAGAACAAAGCGCGTCCTGAAGACTTCATGGACGAGGAGGACCTCGCCGAGCTGCGCGAGAGCAGACAGCTCGTCGACGAGAACGACGAGATGGACCTCGGAGGGACCGAGGCTGAGCTTCGGAAACGCGCTGGGGAGAGTACAGAAGACGAGTAAGTCGCTGTCCAGGCCGACCTCTTGCACTTGCGAGCCTCATGTCTTACAGTTCGATGGCGAACGCCTTAGCAGCTTCGTTGGCCCCGCCTGCCCAGGACTCCGCCGGCGCGCGTATTTTGAAGAAGATGGGGTGGCGCGTTGGGCAGGGTATTGGCCCGCGAATCACGTACGACCAACATCGGGCGCAGGATCGCGCGTATGGATACACCATGGCTGAGGAGGATGAGGAGGCGAAGAAGCACATGTATCCCCGAAGAGACACGCCTTTGTTGGTGGTTCCGCGGAAGGACAACTCCCATGGGCTGGGATACTCTCCTGGTATGGGTCTCAACGACTCACTCGGCAGAGGTGGTGCCAAGGAGACCGCTGGGCCTAAACTTGCTTGTACGTCTACAGACTCTATCAAGTCGCAGTTTGCTGACTTTCCCCTACAGCCGGCTTTGGTCTAGGAGCCCTGAACGATGCAGACGAGGACGATCTAGACGTCTATGATGGCGGCCCAAGCTCTGGAAACTCCAGGCGAATGCTGGCGTACGATGCGAGCGAAGACGACGATCAAATTGTATTGGGTTCCTCAAGGCGCAAGGGTGCTGCTCTAGTTCGTTCAATTTATTTTATCCATGGCTGTTTCTGACTAGATGTATTTCAGGGTCCTTCGGCTAAGCCTACCATGACTCAAACATTTCGGGATGGGCGTCCCGTGCTGAAAGGCTTTGTTCTATCGGACCAGCCGATCGCAGAAGAGAGATGGTATGGTCTTGCCATCTTCACACCACTCAAATTCTGACTGAGAGATAGGTTTCCGCTACCAGACGTTCCTTCGGGATGGAAACCAAACCCAAGGCGCGTCTGGGAAGCTGACGCGAACAAAGAAAACCGCGCAGCTTCCTCCAAAGGCAAGGAGCGCGAGACTCCCCAGTCACACGAAGAGTGGAAGCGCAACGCATTGTCGGCAGATGAGGTTCGTTCCCAGCACGATAACGCGCGTCCTTCTCTTACCATCGAATCATATAGCGGGGAAATCTCCTGGGAGAAACACCACTCCCTGCCCAAACGCGCTCTGTATTCGACTTCATGTCGCAGAAGGACAAGGAGCGTCTTGAGCGGATTCGTAGCAACGTTTCCTCTGGCGCCCCATTACCACCTGAGCCAGGATCTGAACCAGTCCCGAGCATGCCCCCACCACAACTTCCCAAACGTGGCGAACTCAACATCCCCCATATACACCCCTCAGTAGCGAAAGCTGCGTTACAGGGCTTCCAACCGTTCCGAGCCGACCCAGTCAAACAGTCTCGATATATGGCATATCTCGCCTACGCGTCACAGGACGCTTCCGCTGGCGTACAACTCGGCGTCGGTCCGCTACCAGACCAGACAATCGATGATTTCAACAAGGAACTAGCGGACTACGCCAAGTCGGCGGCAGTGTTCAAGCCACTCTCCGGTGCCATGGCAAATCGCTTCAAGAGCGCCGCGATCGTCGAAATGGGCCCGCAAATCATTGAGGGCTTGCATACGCCCGTCCAGGCGCCTGAAGGCCAGGAAGCTCAGAAGGACGAACCAGAGGAGGATCCCAGGATGACTGCTATCCGCGCGGGGATGTATGGTCTTCTCACACGGGAGGTCACGCCGTGGCAGCCTGCAAAACTACTCTGTAGGCGGTTCGGCGTGAAGGATCCAGAAGTCGATACGAGCGAAGTCGAGCCGCCGTCAGCCAAGTTTTCTGCGTCCGCGGGCACCCCCGGGGACACGACACCGGGTGCGACACCGCTCGCAATTACGGATGGTTTCGCCGCTGGTGATGTCGCTGCCGCCTCGGTAGGCTCTGGTAGGACGGGCCCACGGAATCTCGCGAACGTTGGGCTGGGGGAGGATGAAGATCAGGGTCGAGACACGCTCACGTATCAACGCCCGGCCATGGACGTCTTCAAGGCCATCTTCGCAAGCGATGACGAGGATTCCGACGGCGACGACGATGAGCCGGAACAGGCACCACCGCCAGCGATAGGTGTCACTACACCCGCTCACCTTACCGCGGCCGAGCCAATTCTGACACCATACGAGCCGAAAACGAGTGACGTGTCGACTTTCGAAATGAAGGTCGACATGGCGTCGTTTAAGCCGACATTCGTTCCTCGGGACTCGCGGAAAGAGAAGGAGCGCGACAAGGACAAGGACAAGAAAAAGAAGAAAAAGACAAAGACGCTTGTCTCCTTCGACGCCGAGGACGAGGGGCTTCAGATCAACGTGAAGAAGCCAAAAGACAAGAACAAGGACGGGGAGCGGAAGAAGAAGAAGCGGAGAGAGGAAAAGGAGCGACCGCCCGAGGACGACGATAGCATGTGGGTAGAGAAACCTGCGCCGGAGATCGTGCAGACCCTTCCGATGGACGTGGATGAACCTGTTGCTCCTCCGCCTCGCAGCATCCCCAGCATCCCCGAACCCCCGAGAGGGAGGAAGCGAGCAATCGATTTCATGTAGTGCAACGCGATGAGAAGCCGCCTCGTAGCACGGTTCGAAATATATTCCATTGTCTGGTCAGCACTTCTCCGCCGTTGCATCTGTGCGCCAATTTCACCCTGTGCGCCCTCAGTTTATACCACCATATACCGTTGGAAAATGGCCCGGATGAGTCCTTCGTACAACGGGGCGCGCCGCCCACCTAGACACGAACGTTTGAAGCTTGCGCTGTGGTGCCTAGCTCGTCGCCTGCTGGATGACACGTTCCAATCTCGTCCTACTTGGGGTAGCCCTGGCCGGCGACGATCCTTGCCGGACGTGAGCCGCTGCAACGGCGGACGCCGGCGGACGTCCTCAAGACAGCTCCCAGGCCATTTTCAGCGCTCGTTTCCCACCTTCTGTCAGCCTCCGGGCCAGCTTTGGTTTCGTCTTGCCATTTTGGGATGCTTCTGCAGCCCCGCGCCACAGCCAACTTCCCAAAGTGGTACGTAGTTTGCCAAAACAGGCAAGTTTTCAACGACCAATGGTCTTCGATGCGCCGTGGTGGCGTTTTTCGGCGGTTATGTGACCGGCTCCTGCCAATATGCCCTGTCTCGACGCCGGCGTCGGGATCTTCCGTTCGGCGGCAGACGTGTATATAAGGGCGGGGTTGGTTCGTTTTCCCCCCAACGCTCCTTCCTTCCTACCTTCGCGTTCTTTGACCCCGGCGGTCCTATACCCCTTTTCGCTGTCGTATTGCTATCCCGCTCTCAGCTACACACCGCGCGACAGGCTCGCATCTACCTCCTCCCCTTCGATCCTATACCCCGTCCTAGCTCGCCATCATGGTCGTCCTCTCTCCCAACTTCACCATCCTCGCCTCGATGTCAGTCGTCGCGGTGATGACCATGCTCCCTACCGCCGATGCGGTTGCCATTAACAAGAGTGGGAACTCAGCGAGCGTGCAACCTGGTCATGGTCTCAACGGCGGCACCTCGACATCCCCGGATGTAAAGGGACCCGACGCCGTACCTGTAGGCGCGAGCTCGCCTGGTGATATTACCGATGGGGTTACTTCGATACCCCTTCCTAGTACCCGTCGGCGCTCTGAGGACAACGGAGTCGGTGCACATCGCTTGGCCGAGGTGAGTAATATAGCATCGTTTCATGGGTTCGCCAAGCTCACACAACGTTAGCGTTACTGGACCCACGACCAGAAGTTGAACGCGGTGTCTAAGTGGTGGCTCAACGGCAACTCTCCAGAGCGCCGCGCATCTCATAATGGAGGCGACGTCCAACACGAGAACGTCCATGTCCATCGTCGCTCGCCTTCCCCGGAACCTCATCGCCATAATGACGACAAAGTCATCGTGGGGGGAAATGACGACCACGTCAGGACGCGCCGCTCACCTTCCCCGGAACCCCGCCACCACCACCACCACGATGATGACCACCATACTCATGACAAGGTCATCGTGTCGGGCAACCACGACCACGTCAATATGCGTCGTGCGCCACGGAGCAAATACCGTCATCACTTCCATGGCCATCGTCGGTCCATCCTATCGTCCCGCGTACCCAAGGAGACCTTTACATCGCTCGACGAAGACGGACTCGTCATCGTATCCACAGGCAAGCGTGACGGTGGCAAAGCGAATGAGAAGCGTCAGGAGACCGCCTTTTCTGAGCCTGAAGGCGTTCCCGGCAGAATCGACGTCATGGTAAGTTTGCGACTTCGAATGATGAGCGTTTGGTGACTCATTTTGACCTCCGCAGAGCACTGTAGCCGGCTCTTCGGAAGGACAACTCATCGCATCGCTTGTGGTGGATCTAGTGCAAGGAAATAGCACTAATTCGTCGTCGTCGCCTCAACTCGTTCTCGACGCATCGCAGACCGACCAAACGGAAGTATATCTGGTCGCCCTCTCAGACTGTACTGGCTCATCTTCGTCGGGATCTGCCAATTCGACCGGCCCAGCGGATCCGTCGGACTCTTCGCCCTCGTCGTCGTCGATCACGTCCTTCAACTTCGATTCGCCTTCTACCGCGCCGTCGAATTCCTCTACATCGTCATGCTCGGCATCTTCTACTCACAAGAAGGTGGCATTGAAGATACCCGTGTTCAACCCCCAAAACGCTTCTATGACGGCGTACTGTGCCACTTTCAACCCTCAACCTCTGTCACCGTCACCTCTAACAGTCGAGTCTTGTGCTGCTGGGGCGATAACGACTGAGCTCAGGAGTCAAGTGTTCGACTATGATACGTTAACGGGCGTTATCCGACCACTTTGGTACGAGGATGTCCCGACAGACGACGATGGTTCCGCAGACGGTACGGACGCTCCAGCGGGAAACTCCACTGCCACCGATGTGGGAAGTTCCTCGGATACTGTCGACACTATGGCGCGTATCGCGGATCTCAGCAGCAAGCTCGTCGCTCGATCATCCTATTCTGATGCGCAGAACGTCACGCTCGTGTTTACACCTGCCTCCGTGATAATTGCCCCTCCTGATTCATCGTCAAGCTCTTCGACGGTATCTTCCACGGCATCAGCATCGTCGATAGTATCGACATCTACTACTGCTTCCGACTACGAATACACCACGACCTTCGCAACATTCTCCCCTGCTGCCGCACCGACATCAAGTTCTAGTGATACGGTTGTTAGCTCGGACTTTGCCTCGACGACTGTGGTGTTTTCTCCTGCCGCCGCGACGCCAATCTTCGCCACACCCTCGACTATGTCAGCCTCGTCTACGCTTCTGGCCTCTGCGACTACGTCTTCGACCTCTGCTACTCACAGCCTCGGCGTGGAAGTTTTTGATCCCGATGCCATGCCGACGTCGGCCTCCGATAGCTCGAGCGGTTCGGCAACGACCTCTGCGCCGAGCGATCCTACGATGACACCGGTCAGCACCGCCAGCGCGCCGTACGAGTGGATGTTCAGGGAAGGGTCGGTGAAGAACAAGAGGTCGTAGGGTCTTTTCTCGACGGGTAGATGGTGTTTTATGTCTGAGAGTACAAAACTATACATGACCTACATATATATCCAACGCTCGTGCGGCTGCGTGCCCACCGCCTCCGTGGGCGCATTGCCTCTGCCAGTAAGGAGATGAAAGCGAATGAGTCACCCTCGGGACGTCAGCACAGCCGCGCGCGTCTACCATATCTCGGAATTACCGCATTTGATGATTGTCCCCGTTGCCGCCATCGCCCGGAGCTGGCAGAATGCAGCACAATCGTCGACTGCCACAGCCTCACAGGTCGGTATACCATCCCTGCACTCCCGCTCATGTCGTAAACACTCCTTTCTCCCCATCCACCACCCTCACCCCCTCGATATGCAGCCCAGCGGCGCGGCCAAGACCTCGCGCAACCCTTTTCGTGCCCTCGTCTCGGGCTCGAACTCGAATAATACTTCGGCGGCCTCGTCGAGTTCTGCAGGACCCCCAAACTCGAGTGCCGTACCGCCTGTACCAGTGAAAGGCGCACCACAACAGGATGTCCCAGGCGCAGAACGCGACGTGCAGGAATCAAGTTCGAGCTCAGATTCCAGCCGCAGCCCCAGCCCCGCACAGAGGAGCGCGCCGCCGTCGCAAGGCGGGGGACCTTCGCGATCGGATGATCTACGAGAAATCCTGCGCGCCGAGACGCCGCCGCCATATACACCGACGCCCGACGTATACCAGGGCGAAACCACGGTGGAGTTCGGCCCGCGCAGACCCTTTGAGGCGGCGCCCGCCCCGGGGCAGACTCCCTGGCAGCAACGACCGCGGTGGCAGGCCCCGCAACCCACCGGTCAGTTCGCTGGGTACCCAGGGGCTGGCCGTCGGCCACCTGTAGGCAACCACCTGAACGTACCTCCGCCCCCGCAACATCCGCTGCAGCGCGCCTCGACGACCGGCAGGCCGACGTCTGCGCCGAACTTTGCGCGGAGTGAGTTTGCGAGGGACTTTTATACAGCGGGGGCGGATAGTGGGGGGCTTATGGGTGGGTCGAGCTCGCAGTATGCGCCACCGCCCAGTCAACCGCCAAATGGTGCGTCGCTGTATGCTGCGCCGCCTGGCCCTCCGCCTGCGAACGGTGAGCGTTCGGTGTCCCCTGCTGCTACCGGGACCTCCCAGGCGGAGAACGACGGCCGGCCGACGAACACGCCCGTACCTGGACACCCTCTCATGAACAACGGCCGCGTGCTTGTGTACCCACTAGGGCACGAGTGCAAGAAATGTACGTCGCGCATATATTCACCTTGCGAATTGTGCCCTGACAGCCTTACTAGGTCGTAATACGGGTTACAAACATCTGGATCCCTCACATCCATGCTCGAAATGCTGGGCAAAATATGCGCGACCCTTCACCGGGCCACTACAATACGCCCCATGGTCCTCCGCCGACACCGCCACCAACAACTTCCAACGGCCCCTGCCCTCCCTACCTCACTCACCGACCGGACACCGCTCTGCACACTCAACATCAAGTATCCCGCCACCCACCCATCCTAATCTCTCGCGCTCGGCCACGACTTCCCGAGTCGGAGGGTATCCCGGCGCAGCATACCCGCAGTCGACGCCGCAGCCAAGTATAATCCCAGTAGCTGGAGGTGCCGTCCCTATCCCTCCGTGGCTAGGGCCGCTGCAGGACCTCTCCCCTTTCTCAGGATCGAGCTCGCAGTACGCGCGTGCACCACCACCTGGCGCTGCTGTCTATACCGCCGGCGACCCCCGCATAGGCGGGCATCTGTGTTGGCGGTGCGGTGGGCGTGGTACGACGTCGTTCATGATCTTCGACCAAGAGACGTGTGGCGTCTGTGGTGGCATTGGGCGCGTGTTCAGATGATACTACAACGACTCGCTGTGGCCCGCTTCGCCCACTCGCTCAGTTTTTCCCCCTTCGGTTCCATTGTATCGAATGTTTTTATCCCGTCATGCTATGGACTCTAATTGTTCATTCTGTATCGTTCATATGTCGAAGTTGTATCTGTACAATTTATCCCCCCGGATCGCCCCCAAGACCTCAGACTTACACGAACGTCCATCGCTTTCACGTCTCTTTGGCACCTCATACTATCCCCGTTCTGCGTCCCTCTTCGGACAATTCAGTTGCGCTCTTATGGCAAGCCCTCATACGCTGAATATGGTACGTAAGTCTGTCTCTGAGAGTGACCGGACGCAGTCAGGGCCTTGCCCATCGAGACAGGCTGAGGCGCCTCGTTTCTGGCGCTAAGTTGCCTGTTCGGGTCCGGCGCGTTTTGCAGCCACCAGACGCGTCGCGCAGTAGTGTAGGCATGAGCATGGAATCTATGTCCCATTCAGGTTTTTTCAGCTCCGCTATTTGGCTGTAGTCCAGGAGACCACCCAAGCTTCAAATATCCACGTCGCGGCACGTTACCAACACCTACCACCGCCGATCCTGCCGACGCAGAGTCCCCTGTGCCGTCGAGGTCTAGGCAAATGAAACCGCCCGGCGTGCAGAGACTACAACCGCCGACCGGTCGCGACGGATCGCACGAACATGGAAACCCACGTTTGGTCGTCCGGCGCGAAATGAATGAAGAGCTTCTCTCCAGGATCCGCAGATGCCGCGTCGAGGACTCGCCTCGGAGGGGGAGAAGGCGACGAAGGATGGTGCCGTTCGCGGCCGTTCAAAACCGTTACCAAACGCAGCGGGGGTGGTGCCGCGCGAACTGTAAACATTTGTATTCATGTCGCTGTTAAACACGGGGTTTCTCTTCTTTGGACACATCCGGGGATCGTCAGTCGAGTGTATCAGCACTACACGGAGAGCGTGCCTCACACGCGTGGGCTTCTGTGGTGGTTATTTGTAGTGTGCGCTACTACCAGAAGCGGGGGAAGGGATGCGCTGACAAGGCATTTGTAATGGATAGGCGTTTTGGCTCGTGCTTGCATGGAATACGAACCTAGTGTGCCAACCTGGCTGTACAGATGACAAGTGTCCAACAGCAAAAAGTGTCGTTTCCAAGTGGGATTGAGGAGTGTACGAGGTCGCGACGCGGAATATTACTGGAAGACAAGCTATGTCATAGATTGCCGACTAAAACATACGAGCACACCAGGGCCTAGCAAGGCAATAGTATCAGCGTCCGATATAACTAGGCAACATGTAAATATATTCCTGCTCGCCCCGCGCCGTTCGACACCCGCTATACAATAATCTCCGCCTCGAACGTGTCCTTTACCCCCTCGCGTCGTCGCGGACCTGGATCGCGACATCCAGAGATGCTGGCGCCCCTTCGCACGAGCGTGTGCGGAGTGCAAGTGGATGAGGAACAGGGTCGAGTACTCCGCGAGGGGCCGGGGTCCTGCCACAAGGTTTACGCGGAGGGCGGCATTCGCCGACGGTCCGACGGTGATGCTTAAGGTTATCGAGGAGCCCGAAGTCGTGATAGCCATCCGTCGAGTCTCCGCAGCCGCACAAGGTCCCGCGCCGTGTCTTCGCCTCGGTGTCTTCATTCAAAAAGGGCCGTGCACATGACGCCGGCTAGCGAGTACGGCCGGAAAGCCAGTGTGCGACCAGGGAAGAGGTGGGTTGCATTTGGGGGGATGGTGCCAGTGTGAACGCGATAATAAGTCATCGATCTTGCTCGCGTGGGCGAGGAATAAATAGGCGAAAATACGTCAGTACCAGAATGACTGCCGAGGGCACTCCGATCAGAAACACATCACGGCCGGAGGGAAGACGCGCCCACCTTGTTATCAAAGAAGAGCAGATGACGATGATGCAAAGTGGACAATTGGTTCGCGATAAACGAGCGCGCAGCACCTTCCACAGTTGGGTCCGAACGATGGGGCATGAGACCGAATGTGACGGCTTGTAGCTTGGGGAGCCGCTGCCACGGGGCCTCTTGAATGGCATCCCATTTGAACGTCGAGAGGTTCCCCATCAGCATGTCGTTGTATCCCAGGATGACATCGAGCTGGCGAAGTTCCGTGCTGAGAGACGCGACGAGAAGCGCGAGGCACACACTCGCAGCGGCGTTGCGCGAGCTCTCGGCGGTGTTGGGAAAAATGGCGAGACGGAGAGACTTTAGATGTTTGCACTCATCCAGGTGCAGGGACTGCACGACCGTTTCGGGGTCTGCGTATAACAGATCAGAGACATCTTGTCGAGGACAGTCGACAAAACACTCACCGATGTGTTCCCTCGTCAGCTCAAACAGCTCGATCCCCAGATGCTCGACGTGTGCCCCTACTTGCTGCAAATAACGGCCCAATGCGCGCACCTCCGCCATTACGCCGCATTGCACGGTGATCGAGCGCAGATTCGGGGTACCTGGAAGGTCGTGGAGGACCTCGAGTAGACGGTAAACGGTCGAGAGACGCCGAATCTCGGGGCGGTCCTGGCCACGGAGACAACCCTTGAGGGAAACACGGTCAACTTGGAAATTGGCTGCGATGCTCCTGCTAGGCCCCGTTCCAGTGATGACGGGCATGTCAATATAGCTCGCGTCCAAAACGCCGAGCCGCGAAAACAGGCCGAGCACGTCAGCTAGGCCCGTAGCTTCATCCACGGAGCATCCCACGGCGTGAATCGAGAGGATCTCCAGACGATACTTGCTCGAGCGATGCGCCATCGGTGTCCACTGGCCCAGGACGACCCGCGTCAGGTCCAGGACGCGCAGGCGGGGCAGCCTGTCGAGTATGACGGAGAGCATCGCGATGTTGATGCGGGTGCGCTGGTGAGCCTCCGAAGCTTTTTCGTCGCCCCCGAGACGCAGAACTCGAATCGCCGAGCAAAAAATGGGCGACGCGCCGCTCTTGAGGAATTCGGTGAATGCTTGGACGCGATTCGAGCGGTTGCGAATGCCCCGCTGAACGGGATAGATTGCATCGGTGATGTGGATGGCTTCGAAGAGATGGGAGCGACACTCGTTCGCCCACGCCTTGCAGACGAGGGCACAGCGTTGCATGGCGAACGTGTCATCTCGGAGCTGGGCGAGTATGGCGTTGACGAGGTCTCGAGGAAGGCCGTTGAGCCCAAGCTTGGGCGGCACGTGGGCGTTTGAAGCCAGCGTTGCTTTATGGAAGGCGTATACGGTGGTTCTGGGGGTAGAGAGAGGCCTGAGCAGGCTGGGTGAAGCGTCGGCGCAGCAACTTGCCTTTGTCTCTTGAACGTCCTGTAGTGTGTGAGGTCCTCGCTCATGGCATGATGAGGACCACGCCGGATCCCCTCATGTGTGTCTTTGCCCGCAGACGCCCGAGAGACATGCGCCGGCCCGATCAGCGAGCGACGGAGCTCCACGGATAAGACAACAAGCCCCCGAAAACCCCGCCACCCGAGCCAATCGCTTTGCGCGCAGACGACCCGGAGCTCGACGGTCAGACGGCACACTTTAGCTTGTCCGCAAAATACCCTTTGGCTGAACGCTATGCGCTGGAGAAGGTGCATCAGTGCTCTGCGTCGGTGATGTCACGCAGATTAGATTGCCTTGAGATTGCCGCGTCTTCATCTGAATTTTGACTTTGTTTCCTGCGCGAGACCCGCGTCCCAGCGCTGCGTTCGAATAACGAGGGGAAGGGGGAGAGAGCGAGTGGTCGAGGCTCGCCCGACCCTGCACTCTTATATGCTCGAGCAGTGCTCGAGGACAGCCAATGAAAACGCTCCAAAACGTCAGACACACATGCAGTGTCGCGCGCGACGCAATGTGCCGAAGCTCTGCCGGCCCCGCTCTTTCCGAGTCGGTCGAAATCTGTCCCGAATCGAGCACCGACACCGCGCGAAGACCTTGGTGTCGCTCCATTCCCGATTTGGAAGGTCCTGATGTTCGTCAGGTCGTTGAAATCGAATCGAGCCGTTCAGTGTGGCGTAGAAATATTTCGTGAGCGGTCACCAGCTGTAAACCGTTCACGAGATGCGGTCGATCCATAAACGAGATCTCCAGGGGGCATTCCTTCCGACACTGGGGACGGCAATGATCGAGAAGGTTGAGATAGCTATGGATACACTAGCCAAAGTACAGGAGCGAGATCCAAATCACTACACGGGGGTATCCAGGCTGTTGATATCAGGGAAGAGGAGAATAGTTTGGGCCAAATACGAAAAAATAAAGAATAATTATCACCGACCGGTGAACATGACGAGGGCGCGCTCGAGATCCCTGTCGATAGTGGTATCCCACGCCCACGTCCAATTATCACGCACCCAAGCAAACGTCTTCTGCAGGCGAGGATCGTCCGGCCTAGCGATCGGGTGCCCGTCGTCGAACACGAGATCCGGATGGTTCAGGGTGTACAGCTTGCCATTCTCCGCCGACAACTCCGCGACGTGCTGTGAAAACGGGCGTCGGATCGCGTCATACACCGCCGCGGCGCGCGCGAGGTCCTTTCGCTGAGTTCCCTCGCGGTTGAGCAACGCCGCGAGGATGAACGCGTCCTGTGTTGACTCGGTGAGCGATCTGGGTTCGCCGACTGATCGACGGAAGGGAAGACGCACCTCGATGGCCATTCCGGCGCCGGCGCCTTGGAAGGGCATCATCGCATGTGCCTGTATACGGTGGCGTTTCTGAGTATAAAACTCTCGCAAAGACAGGAGATAACGCACAGCATCGCCGAGCAGAATAACTCGACCATCGACATAAGATTTCAGCGGCCCAACGGTGTGTATCGCCCAGCGGCTCGTCGCGTCCACACACTAGAAAGGGCAATGTGGGGAAACGATCAGGCGAGTTGTGGCGTGACATCTGGAACAACGCACCTCGACAAGAGCCTGGACTTCCGCTTCCCACCCATCGAAGTCATCAGCGATCTCGTCCGGGGTGACATCCTGAACCCACGACACGTCGAGTGGCGTGTTCTGAAGGTGGTATCGGGCGCGAAAGGCGGCGAAGTTGACGCGAGTGCCTCGGGCCATTGTGTAGCAGGTCACTTGCTGCGTTTACCGTTTAGCAGGGCGATAGAGAAATCACTGCGTGGGACACACCGTGTCTTTTCCTAGGTACTGTGTTGGCATGTGTCAGCGAAACTATTCAATACGATGACAGGAATGGTGGCGCCCAAAAACGGAAGAAACTCCCGAATCGTGGTGTTGGTGCAATTCAGTGACGGCACCTTATGTTACGCAGGCCGTCAGCTGAAGATTCAGAACAGCACGCGAGACGGCGAATCATCCGAAAGATGAACACAATCGCCGCCCGTGTCTAAATCTGGGCCGTGCAAATCGCGAGATGTCAGGATGGCACTTACCAGTTGTGGTGTTGTTAGCACACGATGGCCCGGGTATTTTTTCCGTAGGACGTCGGCGTCGATAGACGTGCGATACGCCATCATCCCACTCCAGCTGGGCATGACATGCCGCAACGCTTCTGTCGCTTCCGCTCGCTTTCCTTCTGCATGGAGACGAGCAGCGACGCCTTTAAGCATGCAGGCTCGGACAGCGGACTTGAGCCCGTCCGCGGCAACAAGGAGATCGCACGTCGCCGTTGTG
Source organism: Bjerkandera adusta (assembly GCA_027924225.1). Classification (NCBI taxonomy): domain Eukaryota; kingdom Fungi; phylum Basidiomycota; class Agaricomycetes; order Polyporales; family Phanerochaetaceae; genus Bjerkandera; species Bjerkandera adusta. The sequence goes on along the minus strand of BSCZ01001552.1, from coordinate 74,916 downwards.
CCGTCTTCAAAGTAGAGTTGGATAGGTTGACGATCCCCGCCGTTGGCGTACGAAACGAAACGCTTCGAGGTGTGAAGTTTGCAGCGGCGAGATAGGTGGCGCAGTAAGACGCGCTGGAAGTCCGGGCGGTAGAAGCTCGTGAGACCGCCTGCGAACATGTTCGAAAGCTAATCAAAAGAAACTTTGGATGAGATATGCATACCGGAGGTCATGAGTTGTTGGAAGGTCACACCCTCGCGCTGATTTCCTTTGCGAAACTGAAACCCGACCTCTGGCAACGTCAGAAGGCGATATTGTATATGTGGAGGAAACGCACTTGGGGTGTCCAGTGGAGGGACGAACGCCACCTGGGCGAGGTCTTCCTCTAACCCCAGCTTCGCCAGGATTTTCCACGCGCGCTGCCATACACCGACGCCTGCGCCGACCTCGGCGAACTCTCGGGCAGCTTCATACACGTCTATCTCTATGTCCGGGGAGTGCGAGAGTGCGACGGCGAGGGTGAGACCACCTATACCACCTCCACTATCGACAGGTAAGCATAGGTGAATGATAGGTAAAGAGGTAGACATACATGATAGCAACTCTAAGTCGTGGCTGCATAATGGGTCGTGAGGTATAGGTGGCGGCGGGGTGTCCGGGCGGGGGAGCGAGGGCACACACGACGGCGGACAGGGGCTCCCTTTATACTTGGCGTGGATAGCAGCGCCGCACTGAAAGATGGGAGGCGACGGGGCGAACGCCCGGGCCCGATGTTTTCGTGCGCGCATTTGACCAGGCGAAGTTTCCATTACGGCGCACGCCGGGCGTCTTGCTCCCCAACCGAGTGGAGTCCCGACGACAACACAGACGACAACACAGGCAACGCCGCTCCCCGTTTCGTCGCGTGTCCGAGTCCCGCGCATCCACCGTTCCTGGCGCAGGCACGCGTTGCGCGTGCCTCGCCCACCGCCCTCGTCGTCGCCCCGCCGCGCCCCGTCGCTGCCCGCCCTGTCCTGCTCCCGCCATCGCATGTCCGCAACTCGGCAGCACCTCGGCCATCCCGCCGCCGTCCGAGGCGTCACATCGAGCGGGCACATCGGGACCAGGGGCGGAGGAAGAAACTAGCCAGCTTCGGGCGACGCTAACTCTATATCACGCACGCACCAGCTCGGACTGGCATTCGCCCGTCCTCGCGTCGCCCCGCGTCTGCACCCAAGGTTTGCATGTCTGATTGACTCGCTGGCACCGCTGTTTTTCGCGGTGGGAACGGACGTGGCGAGGCCGTTCGTCGCCGTGGCGGACGTCGATGAAGGGCGACATGGTGACCTTGACGGCAAGCCAGACAGGTCCGGTCAAGGCGGCCCTTTCTCCTCAGTTGGCAATTGATCGCTTGATGCGTGCGTTGCCCGTTTGGGCAAGTATCAAGGCCCGTCGGAATGATCGCCCGCAAATCATTTTCCCGCCGTACTACGTCTCTCTTTGCACCACGCTATACTCCTGGCAATTTTTAACCTCGTCGAGCTATCGCTAAATGCTTAAACTGATATGAATTAGTTGTAGAATCCTTGCCGTCGTGCGCTCGAGTATCAAGTCCTGAACGTCGTAAGCGTTACGAAATGCGGATCGAGCGCGGGCCGACAACAAGGTATCGTTGTTTCCTTCCAATCCACAGGGAATTCTGGCCAGTAGACGCTGTCAAGATCTCCGTCCTCGTCCAGATAATGTCAAATATCGCATAAAACCTTGACAAAGCCGATGAGAGCGGCCGCATGCGCGTGTGCGTGGAGGTCTTAGTCGACGCCTCAATTTGACTTGAGTTCTTACGTGGGTCTACAGGCCTCTGAAAAGTTTCCACCCAACATGGTACCACTCCACAGATATCTCTATCGCGCTGCAGCTCAGTTCTCTACCCTGGAGTTTTGACCCGGCGTCCCGCGCAGGGTCGACGACGAGCACACGGACGCTGAGGAGCACCAGGGCCGACCACCTGAACTGAGCCACGACCTGCCCGTCTCCAGCCTGATCGTAACATGCCTGACGCCTAAAGTGTCAGCAGTCAGGCGTCCACGCGCCAGTGTCAGCGGAAGGCCTTGTGGAGCTCAGAACGAGGAACCCCACATTTCACTCACACAGCCAACTTCCCAATCTCAATGCGGGACGAACGGCTCGCATTCTCAAGTCCAGGCCCTACCTATAGATTATGTACAGCGTTCAGCCGCCACCTGGGAAGGAAATGGCTGCGAAGCATCGCGTCATGTGTCAGGTGCTGACGCTCAGAGATTCGAAGTCACCGACGGGCGACCTTGTATTTCCTGTTGTACCTCAAGATTAGGGGGGCTGTACTTGAATCTCGCAAGATCGGACGTACTGAAGGCAAGACCGAGTAAGGCAGAAATGCTGACTCGCCTTTCGTTGATTCTGTGGCGGGAGACTATACAGCTCGACGAGATTTGGAGATCTCCCCGGCATTCAACGCCAACACGAGGCACCTCTTTCAACGGGGATCAATGCCAAACGAGGTCCAAAAGATTTCACTTACGTCCCAGGCTGTATATCAGATTACTCTGATTGCTGTTCAACCCTGCATGTATGTTTGGCCGATACAAACGCGTTTCTTCCAGCGCGCAGCGGCGTGCAAGCCGTGTCCTCTGAGCTCCTGTTCGCGTGCGCGCACGATTCCGTCGGACACGAGCCCACACTCTGCCAACGGGCCTTCGGTTGGGAGATACGACCGGCACGACCCGCCGCCAGAAAAACAAGACGGCACGCGTCGCAAAAGGGCAGCTGGGGCCCAGCCCCCGCGAAAAGTGCGAAAATCACGGAGTCGAAGCCCACTGCGCGTGCGAACTCGTCTCTCGCGGGCGGTTGGCGGACAGAACGGGCTTTGGTGCACGGCGCGCGGCCTGCGACAATGAGGAGCCCTTTACGTGTCAGCGGGGTCTGTAGAGCTCGTGCTTATCCTGGTTGGTATGCTGTTGATGGGGCCCCGCGCTCCCGACGCGTCACGCCAATTCCTCCCCCTGAGAAAGCGGCGCAGATCGAGCTTGATAGGCCTGTGGCGCGGCTGCTCTCCGTACGCTGGAACGTTGCTTGAGCGCACACACCGGCATAACAATACTGCTGCCTTTTCTCACCGAGCGGGGATGACCGCGCCGAATCGCACGTCGCAATGGAATGATTCGGAGGGGCCGGCGGCAGCCTGCCAAGCGTGCGAGGCCGCTGCATATGCAAAGGATCTTACGTAGAGACGTCTGCGAGAGTAATGCAACACGGGTCGAATATTGAAGCTGAAATTTGGAAAGAAGCGAGACATTGCGATTTTATCGTCCTGGCTATCTGGGGAGGCCGCTTCCCTCGCAGCCCTCGCCTCCGCCGTTGAGTACCCTCGAAATTCTGCCTGCGCAGCTGGTGGAACGCAGACAGGTGGCCTGGTTGATCGAGGGAAAGACAGCAGATCGATGTCAGGAAACGTGGCCTGGCTATTGCCTGGCAGCCAGGAAAGTCCCCGGCGCTTGTGGGTGCGGGACTGTGCCAGTCCGCGCACATCCCGCTCGCGGGCTCCATATCCCGACCAAGGCACCCCAGCGGGATCGCTGAGCCCAGCGGACGAGTTCCTGAGAGCGGGAAACTCAGCCGTCGCGATTGAATCATCTCGTCGTGTACGTCAGGGACGCGGTCGGGGTGAGCCCGGCGACGCCGAATTTTACCCCGCTCGGAAGCCAAATCGAAGCGGACGAGTGGCGTCGGTGCCAATAGGGCGTGTAGGCCTGCACGCACACCAGACGCACACGGAGGGCATCGCATCGCGGCCTTTCGCGCGTCGTCGGCCCTCGCGAGGATTTTTTTTCATGCGATGTCCTGCGTGTTGCGGCGTAGAAACGTGCAGGGGTGATCAGGGCTGGCTATTACGCCGGAGGATGCGTGCGGCCCCCAGAGGGCCCACAGCCGACCCGGGCGCATCTCCGCGATGGAAAGTACGTCAGGGCGTGACGATTAGGAAGATGTGGGCACTCACGTCTTGGGCGCCGCATGGATACGGATGAGTCCGTGCAACATTGATCTATGCCCCCATCTGGGCGCAAGGGACCGCAGCGTAAGCGACGTGCGGAAGAAGCGGGTGCTGGGCGATCGAATGAGTAGTGGGATGACTCTCAAGTAAGCATATGGGAGCACAGCCGGAAGGTATAAAAGGAGACGAAGTTTTCTTGTGGGTCAGCACCACCATCTCGCAGCTTTCTTCTCCCAGCCGTCCATCGTCGACGCTTGTCAGCTGGTCGCTAGCAGCTCAGTCTTTGTTCCGCAGCGGGATTCTTGACTCGCAGCGTATTCTCGGCCTTGTTCCTTGTGCTCTACTTTGGTACGTCCTTGAGGTCATATTTCCTCCTTCTCCGGTCGCGATTCCTCCTCCCGCATGTATTCTGCGCAAGAAATAGCGCTGGGCTATTTCTTGACAGAATGTATATGGTCGGAGGGCCCGTGCATAGCATCTGACAAACAGCGTTCACAAGTCATTACTCATGTAGAGTATATCAGACGTTACTCGCCTGTATTTCGTGGCAATGATATCCTTGTTGAAGGCAAGCCTGGCGACCGAATGTTTGAGCCAGAATCCTACTTGACACCCGATCCGGCCTTCTGCGGAAGCGACTTCGCTGTCGGTTTCGGGTAGCAGGGGGTAATATCACGCAGAACGTTTAGCGAATTGGTGTAAGGAGATGTAGACTCTTTCAAGACATGGTTGTTCAACCTCCATGTTAGTCCCGAGTCGGTGTTTGATGTGCGTTCTACTATTATGTAATGCTTCGGATATCGCCGAAATTCCCCGAAACGGTCGAGAGATGCGTTCCCACGCCCTCATCAGCGCCCAGGAATTTCCTGAATCCTCACCGACCTGACCCACTGCCCCTCCTTGACTTTCCCCCGGCTCAATTCTTGGCGAACACATCATCTACGTGCATGACAGAGGAAACCATTACGAAACGGCTACATGTCTCAGGTCTCACACCAGCAATAACTCCCAAAGACCTGTCTCAAAAGCTCGGCTCGTTCGGTACAGTAACAGCTTTGGATGGGTTCGGCACTGTGGATGTATTAGGGCAGCACAAAAAGTTTGGCTATGTAACTATCGAAACCACGAAGCCCAAACTCGCGAGATGTGCGTACGTCTGTTCCGCTTCCGCGTTTTTCTTCTGCTGAGGCACGCTTTCAATAGGCATGAATCTGCTGAGCGGGGTAACCTGGAAAGGCACAAAGTTGCGTATTGGGGAGGCGAAACCTGACTTCAGGGAACGGTGCGTGGCTGTATTGACTTTCCCCCGGGACTGAAGAGCTTATGAGCATGAAGGATCGCTGCCGAGCGCGAAGCGGGAGAAGAACCACCACGCAAGAAACGGCGTCTTCCACGCGGCGTACAGGGAACCCACGCTGCAGACATGTCTCTCGTCACACCCGAGAACGTCGCTGAGCGCGGCGGATGGAAAGTCACGCCGCTGGGACGACTCATCCGGCCCATTCGAATGCGCCCGGAGCACCCGCTCCCCGAACCTATCGTTGCTGCCTCGTCGACCACCAAGACGAAAGCTGGCAAGGACGATAAGCCGAAGAAGAAGAAACGCGCCAAGGAGCCTACTACGCGGGCACGGAGACAAACGATCGACCCGACGAAATTTGGGTCTCAACATTTGAAGGGCGTGTTCCTCGAGAATGCAGTCGTGGCTTCAGTCAGTACGAGGGTCGTGAAGCCGCTTCTGGTCGAACCGGAGGTGCTTAGTGAAGATGACAGCTCAACGACTGAGGACGAATATTCCAGTGCTGGTGAGGCCGAGGTCGTAGCTGAAGAGAAGACTGCCTTGCTACCACCTAGTACGGTGCCCGTACGCATACCACCGACCCCGACTCCTCCACCAACCGCTGCCAAACAATTATTGTCCGTCGCAAACCCATCCACCGACTTAGCGCAAGAGAAGAGTGCCGCCCTCGATCTATTACAATCTCTGTTTGGTGGCAAGGACGACGCCGAATGGGGAGACCGGGAAAGCCTTGACTCTGACATCGACATGGATGACTTGCCTCAAAGAACCAGCGCTCTTGCAGACGAAGACGACGATATCGAAGTCGTACCCATGGACGTCGACAACCTTCCTGTACTTGCCCCGTCCAGGGAAACTCAAGAAGCGGAAGAAGAGTCAGCGACTGAGCCCGAGTCGTCCCCTCCACCACGAGAGAAGACCCCACCACCGAAACCCACGAAATCCACGAAGCTGAAAGATCTTTTTGCACCAAGAGACGACGAAGGTTTGTTCTTTGCTTTCTTCGCGTCACTGTGCATTCTGACGCCATGTCAGCTGGTTTCTCGTTACTGGGGCATCTGGATCTGGGCTCCGACCTGGACGACGAGTTTGAAGAAGCATTTGTTCCTCAGCGTCCACTCCAAGCGACTATTACACCTGTCTATTCAGCGGCACCTCCGGTTTCCGCGGCCGGGCCGACACGCTTTACCATCGACCAGTCGAAGCCTTTCTTTTACCCCGTTCCCGAGGAGGCGCGCACCGGGTTCCGGGGACGCGTGAAGGACCCGCTTGACCTTATGGTCGACAACGGCTGGGACTGGCGGAAGTTTTGTCGTACAGAGACGTCGGACGAAATTCGCCAGAGGTGGGAGGCACAGAAAGGCGAGTTGACGAGAGACTGGAAACGCCGACACCGCGAGGCGATCAAAAGCAGGCGACGTCGGGGCGGGGCGGGCGACGGCGACCTGTAAATACTCTTTGTACGCTTCTCATACGCTGCATAGGTCATTCGCATTTATGTCCCGAATTCTGGCGATTTTCTCGGCCGTAAGCGTAAGACGCGATACGTCAATTGGTAAACTGTGGCTTCCGTTTTGAGTGCAGTGACGCAGCGCCCGCACGTCTCTTCCTGCCACGTCGTCTGCATTAGCTTTGTCGTCGTTCTCGCCGACGAGCTCGAATTATTGCTGCACGGTGGTTGCGAGCAGGCTGCAGTAGTCTCCCCCGCCGCTCGACGGAGTCCGCGACTGAAATGGCACCCGCGCCTGCACGTGCACGCTGGGGTCCAGTGCGCTCGCTGCTCACCCTCGCCCCTCTTCTCGTCTGTCTCCCCTACTATGCCTACTACGAGTACTTCTGTGAGTCTCTAGCCGCCCATATCCTCACGCTTCGGTCGTTGAACAGTGTCGCCCAGCTCTACCACCACCCGTGACGGAACTGTAGGTCGCTTGAAATATCCGCGACCCGAGAGGGAAATTCTAACGCGTTTCCTTCCAGTTATGACCCCCAGACGTCTCTTCCCCAACTCTCTGAAACCAAAATCCTCCAGTATGCGAAGGAACTATCGGAGGATATAGGGTATCGAACTGTAGGTACCCAAGAACACGCCCTCGGCGACGCGTGGATGGTTGCACGCGCCACGGAGCTCAAGACACAATGCGACGAGATTGTGAAGGCCCACCCAACACGCAAGCTACAGTGCGAGGTGTTTAGGCAGCAGGGTAACGGAAGCCATCGGTGAGTACCCCGGTTATGCGACGTCTTAGCCCTCGCTAGAACTACGGTCAGATTCGATATAATGGGCAAGCGACTGTACAAGACATACGTCGAGCTCACGAATATCATTGTCGTAATTTCAGACGGAACACCAGAAGGAAAGGAGCACTCTGTGCTGGTCAATGCCCATGTGGACAGCACACTCCCCTCTCCTGGCGCTGCGGACGATGCTCTATCTGTTGGCGTCATGTTGGAGTGCATTCGGGTCCTCATTAATACACCGAATTGGGAACCGAAGCACACCACCGTGTTCTGTGGGTTATCTAGGCGTCTTACCTGGGGTCAGCTTGCTAATCAAACCCTCCTAGTGTTCAACAATGCGGAGGAATCTCTACAGGATGGCTCGCATTTGTTCTCTACACAACATCCAATTGCTGGGAGGTATGTTTCTATGGCAATTTTGAACAGCTGCAATTCAACTAAGCGTCTTCCATTCAGTGTTCGCGCCGCTATCAATTTGGAAGGTAGGCTCATGTCCTAATCAATCCCCCGCTCTTTCTCATTTTAGCTCAGCCGCTGGTAGCACCGGTCCGGAGCTCTTGTTCCAGGTGAGAACATGGACTAGAGCTTTGCGGAGCATTTACGTTAACCTTCGTACCCCTAGGCTACGTCAGAACAAATGATCCAGGCCTACGCCCAAGTTCCCAGACCATTTGGCACTATCATTGCCAACGAGATATTCAGTTCGGGGATCATGATGTCAGAGTAAGTCTTCCATGATTCGTGTCATATTTCCTGTCGGACGACGTTGTTTCAGACGGTGAATAACCTGTGGGCTATAGCACCGACTTCCGACAGTTCGAAGAATATCTCAATGTGACGGGCCTCGACGTATGTTCCAACACTGTCGACCTCTCGTCTCTGCTGAATCACGATACAGATGGCTGTTGTTGGTAACAGCTACCTCTATCATATGAGGAAGGATCTGGTTGAACACATCGAAACTGGAGTGGCACAGGTAAGTCTGCTTTCCGTCGTCTAGATGCCTATCTAATCGACTGTCCTAGCACATGGCTGACAATACGCTGGCGTTGCTCCTCTACTTGTCTGGTCCGGAATCGCCCCTGCCGTCGCTGACGACAGGTTACACGAAGCCTACAACGGTCTACTTCCAGTTCTTCTCGAAGTTCTTCGTCTACTCGTTCCAGACTGCTCGCGTACTGTACCCGTTCTTATTCGGCCTTTCCTTGACTGTCCTGAGGATCAGTTTTGTTCCGCCTGCACCTGCTCTCAAACAAGGACGCGGAGTCGTTGGCGATACTCTCCAGGGTGTCATCGCAGTGGTTAGCGCCGTTGTCGGTGCTGCCGTCGGCGCGAACGCCGTAGCTTTTGTCATGGCACAAGTCCTGAAGAAGCCCCTCAGCTGGTTCTCGTCAGAACTGTCGTGCCTGGCTTTGTATGGACCCGCAGCCCTCACAGGTCAGTGCTGACCTTTCGACTCCCCACCGTAAATCTTACGATAGTTTCAGGCGCGTTGGTATCGCAATTATTTGCGCCCCGCGTACGCGAGCAAACAGTGTTCAGCGCACTCGTAGCCCTGCAGCTGGGTCTTGCCTGCGTCATCCAGTTCCTCGGCATTGGCTCCGCCGCGCTCTTCTTTCTCACTGGCCTTCCTCTCCTTGCGGCTCTCACTCTGGAAACGAGTTTCTTGGGCGGTAATCATCAGGAATATTCGCTGTGGACCTACGCACTTGGACAGTTCATTCCTCTCACCATCGGCGCTCAGACGATTTACGGCGTGATCACTGTATTCGTTCCGCTGGTAAGCTTGAGACGATACCCCGAACGTCTGCTAAGCCTGACATATCATTATCGCAGACCGGCCGAATGGGCGAGCAGGCTCCCGCCGAGCATATCATTGCCACGATTGTCTCTCTTACTGGGGCCTTTGCTTTGCCGCTTTCCATTCCGTTTATCCACCGGTATTCGCGAGGAGTGTTGGTCCGTTCGATCGTGCTGTTGACATTCATTACCACCGCATCCGTGGCCGTGTTCTCTATGCGAAGCCCTTTCGACACGATGCACCAGAAGCGATTGTTCGTCATGCACATGGAGAATGTAAGTATTTCAGTGGGATTCAACGGCGACATACATGTTTACTAGGAATATCGTAGATCACGAGCCAGGAACAGCACTTGCATATCGGCGCTGCCGATAGTGCACCAGGCTTCCACGAACTCGTCCACGAAATCTCACAGGAGTTTGGTGTGCCAGACGTCCCACCCGCCTACGTCATCATGGACGAATGGAATGCGGACTGGGACACTATCTATCCTTTCTCTGCGGTTAGTTCTTCCTCAATATCACTTACGACGGCAATCTGACCTTGATCAATGCGTAGTTCATCTCACCGTACAAGATGGAGTTACCTCTCCGTGAAGAGTTCAAGGACCCGCTCGACCATGACTTTACAGTTACGTCAGTGAACGATACCGTTAACGAGGCTGAGGGTACACGAAGCCTCACGCTTCTTGTCACTCACCCTGGAATCATCTGGACTAGTAAGCCCACCATCCTCTGGCGTGCTGATAGGTACTGACGTGCCGCCCTCTCAGCCATTGCCTTCGATGCACACGTCCTCAAGTGGAACCTGGACGACAACCCACCTGCCGAACACGCGCGTCACCACATCAAAGAGGCGTCGTTCCACGGTGTCAACGCATGGACGGTCGACCTCGTCATCAAGCTCGAGAACGACGCCTCGCTGGGCAGCTCGGGGGCCCCGGGTGCGCTCCGTGTCGACTTCGTCGGTATCCACGAGAAGGCAATGTGGCCCGCCAAGCAGAAAGAGAAGGAGCTGGGCGGGCGTGCCATGGTCCTGTTCGAGCAGTTGGATACGTGGTTGGAAGTGAAGTCACAGGGCACGATCGATGCGACGTTGCTTGGATGTGTTGGTGGCGTTGCAATGGTGTGATGTAATATAGAGCACCTTGGTTATGATAGACTTTCTTGCTTCACGCGTTTCAAAGAGTGAAAAAGGCCTCAAAACAAGACTGAAATAATTCTGCGCAACAGAAAAACCAGGAAGAAGTCGATGCTGACACGCCCAGATATGAACTTTCAACATCGGAAAAACGTAACTGAGGTTGGAAAAATAACCGCATTTGCTTGTCCTGACCGACATTTCCGAATCACTTTCTGAGGATACGAATAGACGCAAACAAATGTCGGATTAGGGGAGACGCTTTCTCAACCCTGGCAAGTTTCCGGTGGTATTCTGAGGGGCCGCTGACCTCCATCAATTTAGTGTTCAGGTGGGTGGACCATGAGCATTAGTGTGCGCGCATACTATTCAGAACAACTAATATATTCCCGCGGCACGCGCCGGGTGCTCGCGAAGCGAAATTCATCTCAGAGTCGTGTCGAATTCTCGCTGATAACTGCCAGAAATACCATGCCATGAAGGGAAGTAATCCCAGATGTGATATGTTGTGTGAGGTGGCCTTGGGCCACCGAGGTTGGCACAACTGCAAGCCTAGCAGCCCTATCCTCGTCAATTGTAGATTGCATAGCATCGAAAGAAAGCTATAGCGTACTTCATCATGAATTATAGATTTGGGGACCATTGGATAGGGTGTGCTCGAATTCTGACGTATTTACGCCCTGTTGGCTTTCGCGAGACTGCACGGGCGCCAAGTGTTTCTCTTTGTACTTGTTTGTTCCGCGCGAACGCCCTGCGGGATCCCCCTAACGAATAAATGCTCGCTTCGCTCGCAATCAATTGGGCTGGCAGTAGGTAGGACACATATATAATTCTACAAGGAAAAAAGCATTGGCTACTGGTAGGGTCCCAGTCACGACTCTGTAGCTTATTCCAGGAGTGTGTCCACCGATACCTGAGGATTCTGGGTAGGTGCAGATTGTCCTTGTGCGGGTTGTGTTGTTGGTGCGCTGGTCATATGTTCCAGGATCCAAGTCTTGTCGATGGAATCTAGGGGTTTGACCCGAGTTTCGCGGGCTTCGACGCTCTTGATGAATGGGGCCACGTTTCGCAAGTGGGTCCAGTCTAGTTGGAGACTCCGAGTTAATCTGAATCCAGGTATAGCCTTCCGAGGGATAAGGAATGCCCTGAACGCAAGCTGAGGAGGTTGGCCGGACTCGGGCACATGGTAGAATTCCCGCATGAAGGTACCTCGTGGGAGCTCATACGGGGTTTTGTCCGAAGCCTAAATGGGATCAGTATTGATGTACTGGAGCGTGGGCGAATGAACATACAGGCAGAAATGTTATCTCGGACCACCCGAGACGAAACACGGTCATTACGTGCAATGTGACCTTCAACGCGCACATCCTGCTTTCTAACTGGTTGAAAGTGTACGCGATATCTTGTCGCTCGCTCATAGAAGCCGAAGTATAATTGCCGTGCTGGTCCTTGAATAAACAATCATCAAAGGTCACGTAGAACGGGGCAGAATCAGACCACTAACCGCGCCTCGCCGGATGCGCACCGCCAGATCATTGCGAATCCGCCACAAAGCAGATACCTCTGCCTACAGTACTTAGCGCATGATTCAATGACAGTGCTGTTGATTCACAACTCACTTTAAACCATTCATCAATTCCCTTTGTTTCTTCCGGGATTGTGCACACAAAGGCCAGAACGGATCTGTATCCTCGCCTGGTGTGACTCCCAATCTGCCAAAATGGTTATCATGGGCAACAAGTGTTTATGAACGTTGTTCGGTGGACTTGCCATATCCCAGGCTGTTGTCGCCTTGCCGTCCTCTTGAATGTTGACAGCGACGACAGGGATCCATTTGGCCTCGCTCAAGTGGCTGGATAGAGGCTTTGATCAGCACGATGTCACATCCCGATAGACAGCTCAGCTAATGACCCCGTAAGGTTTTCAATTTTAGTCTCCAAGTCGCAGGGCATCTGCAACGTCGTCAGGGTATTGGGTGTTTGTAAGGGAGATAACTATTTCTTACGGTGTCGTTGTGCTCAACTTTTGGAGTTTGCTTGGAAGCCCCCCCTGCTCCCGTGGCTTTTTACTTGTCAGCATGTTGTTTGGCAACGTGGATACTGGACGCCTACTTACATTCCACGTCATCGGGCTTGGGGCCCTCATCGATGTTACGCTCCGAAGTGAGAAGGCCATCGCCCTCTTGATCTTTGACATGCGACGAGATCCGCTCAGGGACTAAGACAGGTGAGCAATAATTGTTTCAAACGATGTTGAATAGCGTACATGAGGCGAGTTGACTGTTTCCCTCGGAAAGATTTTGGTCTACCAGCTTCTTCGGCTTCGGAAGCCTGATAATGGGGACATTATCATTGTTCATGGCTGCCGTCTGGGACGAGAAGTGCGAGTTGGAGGCAATGAAGCTAGGTTGGGTGTGGGTGAAGAGGAGAGTTTCGATTTATGGTTATATACCCTAGGTGATTGTCGTGGCCGTGGGCAAGTTGAGATGTCAGTGGCCAGCAAGACAATAGGGACGAAACGACGAGAATGATGGAACGTCCCGCAGGGGCGGCGCAGTCAGCGGACAAAGAAGTTGGACACGTACGCAATTTTCATGAGACAAAGACGGCATCTGACTGACTCACAACTGCCGTGGGTACGATATACGTATGGTCGCGAAAGCCCATTGTTTGGTCGCATAACTGGAACCCCACCGGAGATGGAAACGACGCAGCAGATATCTCGAGCTATGAATCCTACCTTCGACGCTCGGCCGAGCTGGCTTTCTGGCTTTGGAACCCAGTTCTTACGGTGCTCGCGCGCTCTCGCGGCCAATGACTCATTGTCCAATTCGTGTGCTAGAACATGCTTGGCCCTGGCAACACGGGGCGAAGAATCCCCGCGTCCTGGAGCGCAGCGAACAGGCTGAACAACATCAGGTCCTGCCAGAGCAGCGTCAGGCGAGTTGTTGGACAAAGCAATGATGCAGCTTACACAGCCCTTCTGAGTCACGAAGCTCAGGGTCACGGGTAGTGTTTCAGTGGTAAGGGAGATCGTGGAGTTGAACGGAAGCTCTCCGACTGAAGGGCATGTGAGACTAGGCCGAGAACGGATGGGTTCGAACTTACTGGGTACGACCATGTCCGGAACCTCGGCATGCACTGCGATTCTGCTAGCTCCAAACCCAAGAGGGACGGATGGAGGGCTGGTAAAGTTTGCTGAATTAGACCTGACTCGCAACACACGTAGAATATACGTACTTGATATAGCGATTACGATAGTTGGTGCTGCCAGAACTCTGAGGGTATAGGAAGATACTGTTCGCACACGTCTCCCTATTAGTCCCCTCCAATACTTGATCTTGGAACCACTCCATGAAGATCGTTTTGTTGTTAAGCGCTTCTGCTTTCGTCGTAGACGGGTTCAGGGTGCGCCCGAAATTCCAGCGAGCCAAAGGGGCAGGGTCAATGAAGGGAGACCGGCCTCCATGCGCCGCCTTGTAGTCGGAAATGAAAGGATCCGCCACCAGCGCAATCTGGTCTAGCGTGATCAAGTCAGCGTAGGTTGTCAGAAGAACCGTTGAGAGAGGAGGCGGAGGGTTCGAGACGTTGGCGATCAGAGGACTAGTAGTGTTCCACAGAGCGTTTACACTCATCTCCGTCCGTGTCGTGTTCAGGAATCCCTCGAGTTTCTGAATGAACGCGTTGAAGAGAGCGGCCGAAGTGCCTTCTCGTGGCGGGTTTGTCAAGAAACTCGAGCCCCACACGTCCGTGGGAAACAAAATCTTCGTGGGGAATTTGTCGAACTGCGAGGATTTGGGTTGAGCCCTAGGATGCTGCGGCGCCATTCACGACGCACCTTTGTGAAGTTCTGATACCACCAGTCACCGGCGATTTTCCAGGCATGCGCGTCTCTTGCGAATATCCCGGCGGTGTCCAGTTCAGGGGACAACGGCATCACATCATCGAGTGGGACAGCTCCGTGAGAGGGTCGGTTCCCGAATAGTCCGTTCGCGCCTGCGGGTCCGCGCATAGACCCTCCCGTATCACTCCCGACTGCATAATCCAACCAGGGGTACGCGGCGACGGCAGCGCCAGAGCCGGTGGAGGAAGAGCTAGCGTCTTGGTATCCATCGCCTCTCGGGTTGTAGGGCGCATGATAGTCAACCCAATCGTCGGTGGCAGTTTCCCCATTGGCAAACTGTGACGCCTTGACCTTCCCGACGAGGATAGCGCCTCCGTCTAGAAGGCGTTGAATGGAAGGTGCAGTGGCGGTCTTGGGAGGGTACAGCTGGTAGAAAGCACGGTTGCCACAGCCCGTGCGCAGTCCTTTGACGTCGAAGATGTCCTTCACAGCGAGCCGAGCCCCTGCGAGCGGTTTCTTGGCTGTGGGAGTGAAGTAGAGGCGAGATGGGACGGCGATACTCTCCGTCGCTGCGCCATCAATATGAGCGGACAGCTGCTTGAAACCGCCTTTGCCGTCCGGAATCGTCCCATAAAGGAACGCTTGGTTTTCGTCGCTGAAAAGACGCCATGCTACGGAAAGTTGAGAATGAGTCACCAAGAAGTACGGATAGCCACACCTTCGAAAACTTCGCCGGATGTTGGGTTGACAAAGTACGGTCCCGAGGGAATATCGATACTGAGAGGAGTTTTCGATGACGTGAGCGTGAAGCGGGATCTGGCATTGAAGACCGATGACGCAACGGAACTCGCAGTTACATGAAGACCTTGGAAGCTATTAGACGACACACAGACTGGATGATGACAGATCGTACCCGCAAGAAAGCTCTCCGTCCACACATCATCCGACGCGCCGTTCTTCGCCAACACCGTGGCAAGTTGATTGGAAGAAAATTGAGAGGTTGACGCGTCCACAAAGGTGAAAGGGATGAGAGACTGGCCACTCTTTTGCAGTGGAACAGCTTCATTCGACTTGCTGAAGTCCAGGCGGGCTACGGGCGTCGGCGGGACGAAGTACGAGATGTTGCCCAAAGTGACTGTCGTCCCTAGGCTGACCGTCTGCATCTGCGCCTGTCCAGCGCATATAGAGACGGAGAGGAGCACCAACGCAGCTCGGAAGAAGCGACACATCGAGGACGGGCCAGTCGTAGATTTCGACCGATGGCAAGGCGGTTTTGTATCCTCGTTGAACGGACGTTCAGCTGACCGCAGGGTTGCATGCGGTGCAGAAGCCGTTGGACACGAGCTTCGACACCGTCGCGCGGGATGACTCACAAAACGCGACCGTCACTGGCATCACTGGTTTGCCGATTCGTCGCTCGCATAGCTTCAGGACGCCGCGTAGTATGTCAACAAACAACTTGACGGAAGCTATAGTTTTGCGTAGCAGTACGAGCTATGACATTTGTGCCTTGCACTGTCTCTGTAAGGTAGCGAATCCCTTTATCAGAAGAGCGTCGAGATAACAGGTCGGGGAATTCTCACCGATAGGTAAGAATTCTGCGGTGCATGCTAGGGTCATCGAAGATAAGCGGCTCCTGTATGCTTCGGCTTAACATCTGGGTGCACAGCTCGGGATGCGGGGTTCCGTAACTGTGGGTGCGTTGACGTATGGTAAACCAGGAGGTGAAGACTGGGCTGCCGTAGATAAGGGAATTCGCTGCGTCTATGCCGAAACTGAATGCTGATGAATGCAAAGCTTTGCGCCGCTCCAGCAGCCAAACTGTGAGAATAAAACTGGCTTCGAGCAGGACTGCTGTACGAGGTCTGATAAAGCCGTCGAGTGTCGACCGTTGCTCTAAGATCACGATGAAGGCTCAAATTTATTCTGTGGACAGTATAAGTCGCTATTCGTCCATAACGAGGGTCGCTGTACTACCTACCTTACTTCACGAGTTCGTGTTTTCCCATCAACGCTCTGAGGTTGAATCTCACAGCATACATGCTGTCGATTACAAAAATATGAGCTTCTTCTTGTATTCAGGGGGCTGCGACGAGGCTAGGCGAATGTTTTGCAGATGAAGATGGCGGTTCAGAACAAGTCGAACGCGTCCAGAGCCGTAGGCTCGGATTTCCCCAGCCGTGTTCAGACTCCGACATGCCGAGGGGCGTCTTCGTCTAACGGCTGGGCCAACTTGATCGATTCTTGTCGAGTAGAATTGGCGCCGGTGGACTTGGCAGAATCGTGCTTCACGTATTTCTCAGGTCTGGATTTGACACACGAGCAAGGCACCTTGCCGCATATTTACTAATAGCAGAATGGTAGGAATACATTATAGTAGCCTGTAAATGCACTTTGAATGGGGTTTAAACAACCGGACGCCCCATGAGCGGTCATTTTGGGTCTGAAATGGGGAAAACATGAGAAAAACCGACATTACAGCCGTTAAACTGCACTCACAGTGTCAAGATTTGATACCATGGCTCGCATAGATACTATATATCAGAAACCGGTCAGTTTACGGTGCAAAATGCGCACGCTTACCAGCAATAGAGATACTCACTTAGAGAATTCAGCTGAAAGGGCCGAAAAAGTGCTGTACGAGGCTGTGAAGCGTCGGAAAACGGTGACCAATGACCAGGGGGTACGGGGGAAGCACAAACCCGTGGACGGCGGGCCGGAGGAGAGCCTTGCTTAGTCAATACTATGATACACGTCTCAAAAAGTCGCGATAGTGAAAAGGCATGAGGCGGGACAGCCCCGGGATTGCAGGCGATGAATCGTGTGGTATATGCGACACACCAAATCTATTTTGGAAGCTATCAGGTGTAATTTAGATCTCCAAGGTCCAAAGTTACTCACCATCAAAGTGAACACACACTGCACGACCCGTATGGCCCGTTTTCAAGACTTCGGGATGGTTCGGGGTATCTATAGCAGGTGTTGATGCGATGACGTCGTGCACGCGTGAAAGGGATAACTCCCGAGTCTGTAAAAGAGGCTTCCGTCCGTATAGAATTAGCTAGAAGACGCTATCTGGCCATCGGGACGACATACCAAGTTCTACTAACATGCACCACTAAGCCGATGCCTATGCATACTCGATAGAGCACCTTGGGCGTTCCATGGAACCAACGCGGCTACTCCGGGGCAGCGCGAGCAAGCCGTACATGACACAGCGAGCACGCGCGATAATCTATGAAATAGTGAACAGAGCATCATCAGAGGACATCCAGCATGATAAGGGTACACATACTCACCGGTAATGGCACACTTGGGGGCATCGATAGGGGAGGGGCGGCCAGGGCGCGCGAGGACGGCGGCGGTCTTGGTGGAAGCAAGTCAAAACGATGAAGTCCACGGCGCTAAACTCTACTCGACAAGAATCGGTCGAGTCGGCCCAGTCGGTATAGCGAGTAGCCCGGTTTCGTTCTCCGACGCCCGGCCATCACGGCCGTCAACCGCAGGAGGAGAACGCCGAACCGGGCTTGCCACCAGACTCCTACCCAGTACGTCGGTGGGCGAGAGCAGCTTCATCTAGCTAAACTTACGAAAATTCAATGTTTTATCTTATCTGCGGTTACTCCGAGCTTTATCCGAAACTTGCGTTGGCTGCTACGCCCACCCGACGACTGGCACAACTTGCTAGCGCCGGGGCTGACTAAGCATCGTGCCCCCTTCCTTGAGTCTCGAGACGCCGACAGCGTCGGGAGCCATCAGCCCATCACGCCCGACAGTTGCCAAAATAGGTTCGCTCATTTTGCAACCTCGCGGATTCCGCGAGGTTTCAATACACCATTGCCTTGCTTGCACGCTGTCGCAACCTAACGTAAACAACAGCAACACTATGGAATCCCCACTACAGCTAACCCTGGATGGTCTGGAGGGCGGCAGCTTTAGCCTGAAGCAGCTCATTCAGACTGTCCTTCACCGGCCGGATTTGAGCACGGCGCGCAAAGAGCTCATCGACTCCGGACCCGAACTATGTGCACTTCTGTACAGCGACCCTGGTTTCCGGGTCCCTTTGTACAGCTGGTCCTGTACGCTCGTTACAGAGGGCATTCAAGGCGAGCTGCTCAAGCTGAGTGCTCCTTCCCACGGCTTCCAGTTCTTCGCGTCGACGGCAACCCAGAAACAAATTGAAGGCTCGTTTATAGAAAAAATGAAGGAGGAAATGACCACATACCTTAATGTAAATTTGGCAACTGTCGGGCGTGATGGGCTGATGGCTCCCGACGCTGTCGGCGTCTCGAGACTCAAGGAAGGGGGCACGATGCTTAGTCAGCCCCGGCGCTAGCAAGTTGTGCCAGTCGTCGGGTGGGCGTAGCAGCCAACGCAACGTTTCGGATAAAGCTCGGAGTAACCGCAGATGAGATAAAACATTGAATTTTCGTAGCTAGATGAAGCTGCTCTCGCCCACCGACGTACTGGGTAGGAGTCTGGCTTGCCACTCGCTATTCCCGACTGGCTGGCGAGTCTACCAGAGCCGGGCTAAGCTGGGCGACACACGTGGCATTGTTGATGCAATGTTTGGCGCGCTTCCTTGATCGGATGTCAGCATACGACCGTAAGCACTTACTCGATGCGCTGCAACTTAGAAATACGATGAGGCCATGGCAGTGAGTCTACATGTATACAGGATATGACACGCGTGGCGGCGTGATTATTAAGTATCAAATCGCTTCAACCGCAAAAATACCTTTGTTCACGGCGCCACCGCAATGATCCTGGACTCTAAAGACAGTTTGGATGCCAGGAACTGAGTCGCCGCTGATTTAACCTTCTCAACGTGATTTGCTTTGCGCCGTGTATAATGCTAACTTTGTGACAAATATCGCGTTTGTCGCCGAGGTGGTGGCGACGCAACGCCGTACCCATATTATCAGGAACTTGGATGACAGGCTCGAGACCCACCGGAAGGAACACGGTCACGGTATCCGCATATTTGTTACCAAACAAGTCTGTGCAAAGCGGTATGAAGTTTGCGGCCACCATTGTTGCTTGCGTGTCGCCCCGGCCTGCGACTCGGATACCGCCACAGTCCACAAGCGACCAGAAACGAGGGTCTCCTTCTACACGTCGGAAGCATCCAGACGAAGGGGAAGCCAGGGACGCAGGAATCCACCCGCCGAGATCGGTATTGAATTGCGGCTCAACTTCGAAGATCCACGGCAGCGCAGCACGATGTGCTGCTCGCAGCAGAGTGGCTGTTCTGTTCGACAGCTCCGGCTGCTTCCTTTGAGGGATTTGTCGCGGTCTAAGGCTACGCCGGTGGGAACAAGGGCGTAAAGGCCTTGCATGCCATCCAAATAACACGGCGGCTCCCAAGTCTGGATCTGGAAGCAATGGACTGTGCGTTTGTAGGATCCGAGCGAAGGAGCCTGGGAAGGTGATCATCATGGAGAAAATGAAGGCACTGGTTTGGACGTCACTATACAGGCTGCGATAGCACCCGTTCCAAGCTTGGCAAAGACACGGACCTTCGTGGCTTACTTGGAGTCGGCAAGTTTTCCCCGGCTCGGGTAGACAGACTGGATACTTGGTGGCGAGGATTACGAATTGCATGATTAGATTACGGTAGAAAACGTTCGCGGTATAGAAACATACATCATGGTAGGCTACAGATATTGCGGTCGGCCGCAGTCGATAGATGACAAGCAATCCTGAGGGTTTGATGCTAAGGATCGAAGTCATACGGAGGTAGTAAAATATCAATGCATAAGACTCATATACCGAGGCCGGCATACTCGGTTCCAGCCAAAGCAGACGTGATGTTGTGCGCAGTTTCCAGTTGGAAGACTAGAAGAAGAGGTGGCATAAGGCAAGCTCCTTTTGGAATATATGGCATAATACGCACCTGCCAATTTCGAGGAGCGATTGATCTGGCTCATTCGCGCGATGACTTGGCTGGTGGTCTGCGCGAGGTAATACGGGCTGACACACGATAAGGCCGGCCGCTTGTAGGGGGACAGGGAGTTCTGATGAAGGCGGACGAGCTGGGCGGTCATGATCTGGACTGCAGACGTTAGGAGGACCTGCCGAGAACCGAAACAGCATCAGCGCGACGCCCACCGAGACAAACACTGATGTCGCGTGGCTGGGCGCGAGAGAACTCACCGGCAACACAGGATCCGTGTGTACAAGATCGCCCGCAGGGACGGCTGAGATGGCCGCGAGGACGGCCTTTGCTGCGCCCATACATTTCGCCGCGCTCTTCAGGTCGGATTCGAGATATCCATAATGCAGCTGCACCATCGATACGTGCGCGAGGCAGTGCGTAATGGCGATGCTGCGCACTATTTCTGGGCGGTGCTGTGCGATGGTGGAGTCCATCGGTGGGAGCGAGATGAGGAATTTGTCAATGAGGGAGTCGGTCAGCTGGAGGCCGGCGGATTGGTTCGAGGGGTCTGCGGTCGTCATACAGTCAGCGCCGACGGCCACGAAACACGCGCGCGTTGCATCACATACCAGGAGATGATGTTGACGCAAACCAGGATGCCCGATATAACAAGGCAGCTGCCCGAGCGCGCATGGCAAGGGGGGACATTCGCATGTTCCATTGCAGATCTTCTGGACTTGAAACGAAGTGTTGGATCGTTTGTCCCGATGTCCCGTATCCCGTTGGAACCGGACCCTGCGCAGCGGTACCCGGTTATCTCTGGAGCACTCGAAATCACATACGATGGGCTCTCACCTCGGTGTACTCCTCCATCGTCAACGGCCACGGTGTATCAATCTCAGTGTTCGGGCTACCGTCTTCAATGAGAAGGCTCGGGCAGCCAAGCAGTGCAGACCACGTCTTATCGAGGACGAAAACCTGCCAGAAGGCACATGTCCGCTCGCCTTCCTCGATGAGATCTATGGGCGGGTGCAAATTAATTTCGACGGCTGCTGCTTGAATGAGATGCATCTGGGCGTGATGGCTGGGTCGCGGACTTCTGATCTTGTGCAGTCGATAGAGCTGGACAAGCGAGACCGCCTCCGATACATGTCGGTGCGCGTCGGTGAACTCTCCAGTGTGCAGGTAGTAGTTGGCCAAAAGAACTTCCGCCTGGATAAGGTGAACGATGTCCGGCCTGGAAGAAGTTGTCCCAAAGGATGTCGCCTGTGAGAACGAGTTGACGACACTTTGCAATGTCCGGGTCAAGAAGACGCCTTGCCTGGCCTTGAGGTCCTCGTCTGTCGATAGTACCGCACCCCACAAATACACAGCGGGAAACAACGGGTCGTTGTCGTCAAAAGGCGAGTAGGGACTCGCGAAGGGATTGAGCATGGTTGGCAGCAAATTAATCTGCTGAGCCGCCCAGCTCAGGAAGCGATCCGTGTTGAGGAAGAAGCCGACCTCATGGATGTACGGCAGGAACGCTTCGATCCTGGAAAGGTGGACGGTCAGGTTCGCCGCACCACGGCGGTTGACGAGACAGTCAGATAACACGTACAGTGATCGCGACTCTGGGAACGTAGGCTCGGCCGGGCTGCTCGAACCCAATTCTGTCAAGCCACGCGTCAGACAAAGGTAGGAGGCTCGGTCAGGAGGACACTACTCACCAGGACTCGATCCTGCACTCCGCGCATAGCCAATGGACGAGCCGTCTGGCGGGAGGAGCTCTCCAAAGTCGTCAGAGATGCCCGCCCACGTCAAGGCCGGGACCATAGCGTTTGATGACGACGCGCCACTGCCGCCCGCGGCGCCCGCCTCGAGCTCGCGCACGCGGGTTTGGAGGATGGCAATGTTCTCTTCGAGGATCTCGGTGCGGCTGCGCTGGTCCTTCTCTGTGTACTCGCAGTCGCGTTCCCGACCGAAGCGGACACACTGGCTGCACACTGGGTGCGCACAGTCGCATTTCTGATGGCGGGCCGTCAGCGGGCGCGGTCCGACTGCTCATGCACACGCGGCGGCACGTACCAGCTTTCGGCGGCGGCAGTTCAGGCATGCCTTGCCCTTCGGTGCCCGCGTGTACGTCGAGGGCCCGGGCTGGTGCTGGCGCGGCGGGGTGGGCGTGTTTCGTGGGGACATTGGTGGTGGCGGCGGCGGGGACGGGGTCGTCTTGGCAGACGATCGACTGGAGGAGGGCGGGCTGGCGTTAGTATACATGGGCGCAGGCACCACGGTGCAATATATAGTGTGTGGCTTGCGTGCAGCGTCGCTTCGCAAAGGGCTCCATCGAGCGACAGGACAAGGAGGTGATCGACTTATGTCAGCGAACTGGCGGGCGTGTCCCCGGGCGCGCGCGAGGGGCCGTCTGGGCTGTGTGCGAGTCCTGCGGTCGCCAGGAGGGGCCATGACGAGGCACGAGCCGGCCTGTTTCGTACGGCACCGTCGCGAATCAGCCGAAGATCAGACTCAGACATGAAGCCCCCCCGCGCTCAGGCAGCGTTCGCCAGTTCGCGCAGGCCCACGCGCCTCCCATGGCCAGCCCTCGAGCGAGGAAAAACTGCAATGCAAATCCGCCGGAAAACGCCCGCAATAGGGCCGGCGCCTGATAGCATTGTAGCCGGCGCGTCTGCGAGCGAGGGTTCCCCTGCGCCTGCAGATCTTGCCGAAATCGCTGCCGCAAGTCCGAAATCCGTGGACATAAATATAATCAGCGACGGCCGGGCTTTGCAAGAGGTGTTGATGGGCCAGGCATACTTGCTGCCCGACGCCTTGCACAATGCACAGAGCTTTGTGGGCACCATCCATTGGGTATCGAGTGGCGGGGCACGCAGCTGGCGGACCTCGAGAGATGGTGCCGTCACGGCATCACGCGTCGAGACGTGCATGCCTTGCTTCTCTCCGTATGCATCTGGCCGAGACACAAAACGTAAGAAAAACTGTATGCATCCGCTAGCACCTACCCCGACATCGATCGGGGGAGAGGACGCTCCTTTGATCAACCAAACCTGTGGAAGTTCGCCGGACGACCGTGCGCCGGCGCAACACGCGCATTGTCTGGGCGGTGTGCAACAGCGGGCACGCGCGGGCGCGCGCCCGACGCCAGTGGCAGATCCGCCACGTTGTTGTCTGCATTGAATGCATCAGCGAGAGCCCCGCAATCACGACGACGTGAAACCTATACGCCCCTGTTTGTCTGTTGCCAGTGTGCGACGCGTTGATGCCACACCCAGTTTCTCTGCCGGCGGCTGTGAGCGTGAAGGTGTTCCCGAGTACAAGGTTTTCGACTCGTTTTGACGCGCCGTCTGGGTAGCTCTGCGCAAAGAGGGTCGTTCTGCGAGAGCCTTTGCTGACCAAAGCGGTCTCATACGGCGTCTGCCGCCGCAAATCACAGCCTATTGTCACAGTCCTGCCCCGGGGGCGGGGACGGTGCTGAGTCACCGGCGCGACCAAGGGCTCGAAAAGGAGATCGTCCGCCCAGCGGCTGTGGCGCGCCAGGGTCGTCAGGGATAAAAAGGGAAGCAGAGTTTGGGAGAGAGCCTTGTCGCGCCCGCATCAGCGCAGTCCGAGAATCTCGGAGGCCGCCCCGGTCTCTAAATGCGGTGTATTAGGGAAGCTCCGTGTAGCCTGACTCGACACAGGTTCTGTTGAAGACCGACGATCGCTTCTTCATTATCGCACAGCGGCGTCGCATAAACTCTGTTACAAACCGGCAAGGTGACCAGTCAGAACATACGTCCCCGTCAAACAAACTTTGTGTGCTGCAGTACTTCGGGCACGAGGCTGGTGAGGTGTCGGTTACCAATCATGATTATTGAGTCGTCAGCTTCTCACATGCACTCCTAGTAAGGAAGGCCACATTAATAGAGTTGCGAGCTGCACAGGGCGACTGGCCTCCGGGACGACACACCCCGGCTGAAACGAACGACCGAAGCGTCTGCGGTATCACAGTTTCTTCAGCGACCATCGCCCCCCGCTTTGCACGAACCACGCACCGTTTCCAGAACAGAAAATGGCCCCGCTTCTATGATTCAAACAGCAAAGCGCCCCGGGCGGCCTTCAATTGACGTCGACGTTGCCGTCTCGCAGTTGAAACACGTCCTCTCGGTCATGGTCCTTGTACTTTCGGGCAGCACCCCTGCGCAGCCCCGGCGGCACGGGAGATATTTGGACGAGAAGATCACGCCGTTCGTGCAAAGTTCCGAGAATGCTCGTTTGCGATTCCAGGGCACCAATGAAAGTTATACCATACACCGCTGCTAAAGTGACACCCCTCATCGAATGTACGGCGCGTCGGCGCCTCCTCTATGCACTCCGCTCATGCCGCCCACACCTTCGCAATCAGTTCCGTCAGACCTGCCAACAGTGTGAGAAAGATTTTCTCAACGCAGAAAGTGGAGAAACACTGACCGATATCGTTCGTGTTGAACTGGTAGACTCCGACGAGAACGCCCACGGTGGTGGCACGCAGCGCCCAGGAGCACACCGGGCCAAGGACGGGGAATTTCCGTGGGTGCAGATAGTCAACGAGGACGCAGTCAAACTATCCGAATTATTAGCACAAAGAGTAGCAAACAAAACGCGTAGGCGACATGGGCGCGCGGAGCCAATGCGGCACAAGACATTACTGAAACAGGCTTTACGCGATATCCTTTCGACGACCATATAATCCGTCTGCGAAAGGCTCGGGCACGACATGAAGAAAGGTAAACTTACGCCGATGTGACTGTGGACAACCAATGAAATGCCGAGGAGACCGTCGATGACGGGGTAGTTCGTTCCGCTCGTGACAAAAGCTGCTGCTGTCAGGGGGACGAGACCTGCGGAGAGGAGGCGTTCAAATGCCCAGTGATAGGAGCCGTGCGAGCGAGATGGAGTAGGGAATGTTGTTGGGTCGTTGACTGATCCCTTGTAGATGGCTGAAGCGACCTAGGAGTGAGCATACCCATGCAGGCGAGATAGATACTGAAACACATACGACCGCCGGGAACATACGCAAAGGCATTCTCCGAATGCGCCTTCCGTACTGTATTCGTCGCGCCGAGTAAATGCAAGACCAGGTATGGAAGAAACACGCGAGGCGTAAAGTCAGGTCTGGCTCTTCGGTTTCAACGGGTCGTTTCTACGCACCTTGCAGGGCGAGCGGCTTCGCAGACCGGCGCACGACGGCCTGCGCGATGTTCCTGTTGACGAGCGAGCGAATGGCGAGGGCGGAGGACATGGTGGTTGCGGACGAGGAGGATGTATGCGGGAGCAAGGCGGGTCGGCCGGCGGACTCAATCGGACGCAGGTCGTGACGCACAATCACGAGCCAGTCACTTGTCACGCGGCGGGGTCACGAAAGGCGGGGCGCTCGCCTAATCCTCACACGCTCATAGGCTGATGCGCCTTTCCTACCCCGCGCCGCCTCGAAGTCCAGGTAAATTCTGTAATTTCCCCCAACAAATTGCATGGCTACGAAAAGTATGGGAGGCTTTGTGTCAAAGCCCGTGGTACCCGTCAGTGGATATTCGATGCTTTACATGCCTGGAGAGCGCCACGAAGATCTTTGGCGTTTATCAATCGCCAAGCGCCCTTTACTCGCGGCCTCCAATCTCCTGCGTTTGTTTTGTCTTTTGCGCCACTCTCCTCGACATCTGCTTTGCGCCACAGCGACCTCTAGACGAAGTATAATTCCTATACATTTCCTAGGTCGAATGGAGATCTGTTGCTGCCCAGGCGCCGCGCAGAGCCCAGCGGTCATCAGAACCAGTTGGGATGACCAGCTGACCGCAGAATGAGGCGACTGCCGCTCGTGGACGGCCCCTCTGGCAACGCAGCAAGCGGACACAGCGGCCCAGAAGGGCCATTATCAAGCCCGGTACGTCAGCCCGCGTCCTGATTGGTTCCCATTTCCAAATGATCGCGTTCCAATTCAGTCCCAAGGGAGATCCCCCGCATTCGGTACCCCACGAGACGCACATATAAAAGCAGACGGCCCCGTGCGTGTTCCCAGGCCAGAACAAATCCCCACCTCGAAGAACCTACGCCCCGCCCAGACAACTCCCCTCGTCGCACTTTTCCCTTTCGCCATGTTGTCCTCGTCTTCCCTCCGTGTGGCGTCTCGCGCCCCGTTCAAGGCTGTGAGGGGCGCCCGCTTTGCTAGTGGACACGGCGGGCACAAGGCCCCTGCGGTTCGTACCCCGCGTCGCGTTTTCCTTTCCCTGCCCCTGACTTTGCCTCAGCATCTCCCTTTTACCTACGACAAGAAGGGAGCCTTCGTCGCAAAGCTTACAGGGTTCGTGACCTTGGGATTCGGCGTGCCCTTCTTGGCGTCTGCATACCAATTGTGAGTGTCGTAGTTGGTCGCCCGGACGGTTGATTAACATGATGCACAGGAGGAAGTCGGGCGGTGCTGCGTAAGCACGTGTACTACCAATGCTACCCTTGCGTTTGTATGATTAGAAGTTTCGGACTGTACAATGGAAGATTCCCTGTAAGCTTTTGGAGAGGTGTCCGTTGCGAGACTCACGTCGTGGTACGGCTGTTGCCCACTACTGCCGTCCATAATTGCTGTTCTTAGCTCTCAAAAGCTTCGCTGGAGGGTTGGCGTTGCCCATCGTGTCGTGGGCTGTCCTACGCCTTCGAACCGCTTGTAGAGCGGCGGGCGCCGTCATGGCTTACACGAGGTACGCCACTAGGGTCTTGCTCTATCGTGATCCTGCTGATTAATGTACCGTCCAGCATATTGCCGTCTCTGTACTAAACGACAGCCCCTGCACTGTACTGGCATGGTCAGAACATCACGCGCAGCACGGACAGTTTTGAAGAGGAGCTATACGTTGAAAGTTAGCTCCGAACTTGGGTCCAGGCACACTATATGCGGTGCTCAACACTGTGCGCTAGCACTACATGAACTTACTCTTCTGTTGGTACAGACCCGACAGGTTCGCGGACAAACCTTCGTATTGAAGAAAAGCAGATCAGAATTGATGTCAGCGTCAACGCCAGCAGTCGTCCGTCTCTCTCACCGTGTCATTATTCCTCGCGGTTCCACTGACGCTTCTCGAACAGGGTATACTTAGAACAAAATATTGTCATATTTGTTCACCTCTTCCATGATCGGCTTACAAAATCTGTCAATGTCAAGCCCGTCGTATGAGCACCGCTCGACAACTTCGAGGAATATTTCCTCGAGCTGCATGGGACTCTAGGTGGTGGACCTCAAATCCAGTCTTCGTGGATATCGTGGCTCAAATGCCAATTCCATCAGATATCTCAGTGCGCCCACGGCCCCAGAAGCCAGGTCTTAACCCTGATTGTTAGGAGTTCCACTATAAACGGTCCCCCTGGTTGACCACTTTCCAAGATGTCGAACTCCGAGGCGGTCACGCTGCCACCCACGCTACTAGATGCACGCGCCGCCGGTATATGCAATACCGTGCTTCCACCGATTCGGAGGTCAGGCTACGAGCGAAATCTCGTCATTTGAACGACCAACTACCCCGCGTGGAACGGGTCAATGGAGCAATGCGTCAAAGCTCCTGCGTACGAAACGCATCGCACAGCCGCCCCGCTCCCGCGAAGCTTTCCGCCCCATGGGCCGCTGCATGGCAAGGCGGTTGTTTTCGGCCTGTCTCGGCCTGGCGTTCTCTGCGACTCCTGCATATTTCTGACCGGCTTTCTCAACGTGCAGCTTCTCGGCATGGTGTGAGCTTCGACGAGGCACATGCCCAGGAACGCCCCTGTGCGAACGCATCCCGCACGGAGTAACTGGTGCAACCTGGACGGCGCGAACTGCTATTCTCATCGTCGCTACACGCGTCGTTGTGCCCTTCTGCAACACCACTTGACCAGCGCCGAACGACAGAAAGTCAACGGAGGCCCGTCGCACATGCGCTGCGGGCTCACGTGGGAGGCGCGCCTGGCGTCCCTTCGCGCTTCGCGCTCGCCCCGCGCGTCCCGCCGGGCACTCACTTGCCCCTCCCTGAAACGCGCAGCTCAGGCCTCCTCCCTCACCGCGTTCCCATTCTGCAGGGGGACGCTGCACACGGCCGTGAGCGACGCGCAGGATCATGGGGCGCAAGCGCGGTCGCCCGTGCGCGGAGATCACTGCATCAAAAGGCAGGGTCATACGAGGCCCTGGGCCCCTCCGTCGCGTCCGAGCGCGCATCAGCCGCGTTCAGCAGCTAGCAGACCCCCCCCCCCACACGCTCGCGAGTCGAGACATCGCGGGGCTAGTTCGGATACTCCTTTAGTCGGTCGCGCTAGAATTTCTCCATGTGTCGCGAAGCGACCGCGCCTCTGCCCTGTATATATATTGCGGCTGGGCATCCAGGAGACCGCAGAGCCCGCCATGCAGCTGCTCACCGCCCTCTGCGCGCTTTTGCCCCTCCTCGCGGGTGCCCTCGCTGGAGCTCCTGACAAGATCTATGGCGTGAACTTGGGCTCGTGGTATGTCGTGCGTTCACGCGTCTCGTAGACGTGTTCTCACTTCGGATTTTCCAGGCTTCTTCTCGAGGCGTGGATGTTGCCAGCTGGTGAGCTCCTATAATTTCCGTCAGTTTTCACGGGTTTTTGCTGACCCCTCTTTGTAGAGTGGAAAGCCATGGGCGGTGAAAGTTGCAACGACTGCTCCCAGTGCATTGCATCGGAATTGTTGGTGATTCTCTTGGCGAAACATGGGATCAGAATTGATTCGTTTTAGTGCTTTTGCTCAGGCATATCCCCAAACGGTCGACGGGATCTTCAAGAAGCATTGGTGCGCAAATATTTGTAATTCGCGCATTTTGCTTCGGAGACCTGACTCCTCGACAGGGAAAGCTGGTTCACGCAGGATGATGTCAACCAGCTCAAAGCGGCAGGGATTAACACCGTTCGGATTCCCGTACGTAAGCTCGCTTGCTATTCAGGAATATCACTGAATTCTTGCGATTTTTAGCTTGGTTACTGGATCGTCGAGGCCCTGGTGGATCGCAAAACCGAGTTCTATCCTCGTGGCGGACTGGCTCAACTCGTGCGTACCATATCCAATCAACTCTCTGTAACGTGTCTTATGTTATGTTCGTAGCAACGCGGCCTGAAAATGCTTGGCAACGCCGGAATTCAAGCCATCCTGGACCACCATGCTCTTCCAGGTGTCCAGACCGCCGGACAGATGTTCACAGGACGATGCACGTCCGACGTCGAATTCTACGTGAGTCTTATGAGTTCATGGAAGAATCAAAACCAGCTCAAATGGCCTATAGACCGACTACAACTACCACCGTGCCCTTGTCTGGACAGCCGTCATGACAGCCCTGTCGCACCTCGACCCAAGTTTCAGCTCCGTGTTTTCCATCGAAGCGGTCAATGGTAAGAACCCCTTCCGTTTTTGATAAATTCGCCTCTTATTGAACAACGGGGATACAGAGCCGATCATGGACGCCACCCAGACTCCGAACTACGGCACCTGTAAGCCTATTCCGCCATCCAGCCCGCCGTTTCACACTCACACTCGCACCCACAGTCCAAAAGAACTTCGTCAAGACCGTACGCGCTGTGGAGCTCATCCTTGGCATCCCCGTCCCCGGCGCCAAGCTCAGCGCGCAGATTGCGACGGCGAACCTCACGGCCGCCATCTCGTTCACGACGCGCAATACCACGAGCGATATCTTCAACGACGAGGTCAAGGCTGCCCTCAACGATGCCGTGCCGATTTTGTTAGAGCTTGGTGCTAAACTCGCCCTCCCTTCGATCTTCAACTTCAAGGCTGCTTCTGCGCCGCTACACAGCAAGCGCACGCCGCTTGTCACCAAGTACGTGGTGCCGCCACCACTAGCAGGATTGTAGTACTGACTGAATGCGCATTGTAGTATCATGGACATCAACTGGCAACACAATGACCCTGCGAACCCTGCGGACGCTGCCATCGGTCCTCAAGCGTACGACAACCACTTGTACTACAGCTTTGGTGTAAGTTCCCAATACAATACAAAGCTATCAAAGTTCTGAAGAACAACTAATCAGGGCGTTGCTGACGCAAACGAGGAAGCCTACTTGACAAGCATCTGTAGTAAGCTTCCCACGCACACTAACCCCCATATTGAATCCCCTAACTCTTCATTTCCCAGATCTGGACCGCGTCGAGTCTGACGCAGCCCTTGGCAACACGCCGCTCTGGTTCGGCGAGTGGGGACTACCGACACAATTCAGCGCCACAGACGAGTTCCTCTTCAAATGGGCGGACGCGCAAAAGTTGGCGTACAGCAAGGGTGCCGGCTGGATCGTACGTCGTCCGCTCACCCCCATCATATCATCATCGCTCAACGTTTCTGTAGTTCTGGAACTTCAAGGTGGAGATTTCCGACGCGGCTGGAGACCTCGCTCGTCAATGGTACGATCTCGTCTCTCGTTGTTTGATGTACGGTTCGGACGCTAAAATTCGCGGCTCTGTTGTAGGTCCTACCTGGAAGGCGTCAGGAGAGGGTACCTCACGAAGGACCCGTCGCAGCTGAACGATCCGCACGTATGCGATGCGTACATTCAGAAGTAAAGATTCCGCGAACGATCGTTTGAGTACATCGCCATTCGCGAAGGCTTCTTATGGTATTTATTTGTTTTGTGATTTCTAGCACCATAATTCACCTAATTGTTGCACTAGTTGGAGGACTGGATTACCCTTTTTGAGCTGGCTTAGCATAGGAACAAGAGGGGACAAGTTTGTTGTCCTCGACGCGTCTTCCAGGACCTGTTGACACGCACGTGAGCGCGTTGGCGCCCACTTTGTGGCGTTCCGTAAATTGAAAGACCAAGACAAGTTGGCTCTTTTCTACGGAGATGTGATACTTATACCCGTAACCGTATGACCTTTCTGTATACTCAATAAATCAGAAACACAGACTAGCACTTTGTCTAGCTCCCGAAAGGAAGACAAAACATAGCTTCTATGAGGGGTGGGGACTTGAAGACGGTACGAGAGATGGACAAGCATCGGCTGTTATTATGCAGTCTATAAGATACACTAGCGGAAGGATACACACAACTATGCTACATCGCGGGACGCTTCTTGCATGAGCTGCTCAGCCAGCCTCTCCTTCTCTTGAGGGTCGGGTAATTCCATCTCAACATCGACATGAGCGATACTCCACGCACCACTACCAACCTTCGTCCCGCCCAAGAAAGACTTCTTCCCACCTTCGACCCATTCCCATCGTGACTCGGTAGGTTGTGTGTCCGCACGATCTACACTTGCTATGAGCATCGAAACGGACGTCTAGCGAAGCGCACTCACAAAATACTAAACCCGTCTGAGCATCGTACATGCCCAGCGGTAAGCTTCCTTCGTTCAACTTCCTCCGTTTCGTCTCGACTTCAGAGTCATCCACGACAATTTCGTCTATCCCGCGCTTCGGGCTGCCAGGGGGTTCCAGCGAGTCTCCCCATATGCTGGCGTACCCGGCCAACGCGTCCCTGCGGAGCTGCCTCCACGTCTCGTTCTCTTCGATTGTGCGCTGCGCCGAGACGTACATCCAATTCTCCTCGTTGAGGCCTTCGCGGTTGTACAGCGATTTGCGCACGGCGTTGAGTGGGCCGTCGCTGTACGGACCCCAGCCGGATCCACCAAAGATGGTCGTAGGCCCGCCTGCGCGATACATCCCCAAGCCGGCGCTACGTTCTTGCTTACCGGCTTCACGTGTTGCGGTGGCGTTCAGTGCGGCGGCCTCGGCAGCTACGTTGGATGTCTCTTGCAAGTCCCCGACGTAGTCTCCGGGTTTGAGACCTCTGGCTGTGATCTCCTCGAGGAACTTGTCTTCGTCGTAGTCATCTATCACCCAACGCCCGTCTGATGACCTGCGTTAGAAGATGCCCCTTTCAACCCGCGAGTCAATACGCACCCCTGATCATTTTGGCTCCATGCAACTTGTACGCACTCCTCGCTGTGATAAGCGTGACGCTACGCGTCCGCAAATGCGAGCCAAGTTTCCCCTCGTCGATGAGATACTCCTTCTCCCATTGTGTCGCGTTGAGTTTGAATGCAAGAGGATTGCGGCGGAAGTAATAGAGTGAATCTCGGAAACCTGAGCTCCGCGCTGCGTCTATGGCAAGCATGTACTTGCGCTCAGGATGTCTGTTCGGCAGCGCAAAGGTCTGCGCCTTGAATTGCCTCCCTGCATCCACGCTCAGCGACAAGAGAAAGACGCGAACTGTTGGGACATACCTCCGAGCAAATTGCCGTACTCGTCAATTTTAGTGTCGCCTTTCGGGTTGTTCTCCGTAATGAACTCGTCGCCGTCAATCACGTACACCTGGCCGTTAATCCGTCTGAACGGCTTTCCTCCTGTCTCTTCGCCCTCCGCACCGTCCTCGGCCACACTGCCCACATCGTCGTCGTCGCGTCGCGACTTCGCTGGGCGACCCCGCGCCTTGCCCTTCCCCTTGGCGGATTTTCGTGGACGGGGCGTACCAACGCCAGAACCTTTCGGCCTCCCGCGTGGTCGTCCGCGGGCGCGTTTCGGCTGAGGCGCAGCATCCTCATCGTCGTCCGCGTCCAACTCCTCGACGATTTCGCTGGCGGCATCGTCTCCCTCAACATCCACGTCCTCCACAGCCTGCTTCTCCTCGTCATCCCGCATGCTGTCTTCCCCGTCCGCAGGGGTCATAACTCTGCTGGTACTCGCGCCGTTGTTCGATGTCAAACTCGATTCAACTTCAACGTTGTCTCCTGCTTCTGAGCCGTCTGCTGCATCTTCGGGTTCTGTGAATTCCTCTGGGGTTTCGTGTCGTGCGGCAGCAGCGCGTGGGCCGATGCGAATAGTTGGGCGAGACGAGCTTGCTGGAGTTCCTCCACTCCGTCCAGTACGCGGCCTGATGACGATTTTGCCCGACGAACGCGACGTTCTCGGTGCCATGAATTTGGTCCTTTCGCGTAGGGATAGTAATGGGGGGTTGAAAATGGGCGAAGAAGGGAGGGAGGGAGGACGCTTGTGAATGATAGGTCAAAGTGAGCAGTGACGAAAATGGAAAGCGTCGGGTGGCCAGCAATCAATTGATGCGCACCTCACCATTGATAGACGCGCAATCACTACTTGGGATGCAACGTCCACTTTGTCTCCTTCACGACCTCGTTATCCTCTTTTGCTGACTCTGTCACACAGGAATGTCGGAATTGCAGCTTCCACCGGAAATACTTGGCATTATATTCGAGAATCTTCACCCAAAGTCGTCGAGAAAACGTAAATCCGACCTTGCCTCGTGTACAATGGTCTGTCGCGCCTGGAGCGGTGCTGCACAACGTCATATGTTCCGGCGTGTCAAGTACAGCTTCTCAAAACCAAATGAAGGTGAAGAAATTGCCCAGAAAACTGGTGGAAAGCAGGGAAATAACACTATGGAACGAAGGGGGGAAAGCCCTATGAAATCGCTGGCAATGCTTCGTCAGTTCCTCGAGAAGACGCCTACGGTGTGCCCACACGTGCAGCATCTGCTCTTGTTTTGCTACCCATCGAATTCTCCTCCTGAACCCTTCCAACTCCCGGACGAAGTAGAGCCAGCCGAATTAATGGCCCTCCTTGATCTGCTTCCGGGACTCAACAATCTCTACATGCGCGAGGTCTCCGTATCCTGGGGCTTCAATCGGGCTGGAAATGTGTCTCGACATCCTGGAGTTCGTCACCTCAATCTCGATAGCCGCATTCGAGCGCGTTCGACTGTATACCTCGACGACTTTCGTGTCACACGCTTACTTAGCTGGTTCGGCGAGGTGGTTTACCTTCGTCTCGATTGCGTCGGGGGAGCCGGTGGTGGAAGTCCGCATGTGCCGTTTCCATTCGACACCGTCATACGACATCTTACCCTGTCGAATACGCCCAACAAGGGTGCCATCTTTCGATATCTCGCTCAGTCACCTGCAATCAGCAGCTTGCGTTGCCTGATAATCCGGTCCATCGACGTTGCAGAGCATCCTGGTGTGCAACGTTTCATCGATATCGTCGGACCTCATCTTGAGGTATTACAGATCCTCCTACCATGTCAGGAGGACCTCAAAGGCAAGCACGTACTTGCCTTCGTGTCATACGCCACTGATCACTAGCACGGTTTACAGAGAAAACCGTGATTAGCTGTTCCCTGTGTCACAATCTCCGAGAGCTTAGACTCGGTATCTACATGGGCTTTTCGGACATGCTATGGGAATACCCCTGGCGCAACATTCTCGCGACACTAGTCAACGGCACCCTGACGTCGACTGGGGTATTCCCGTACTTCGAAGATTTGATAATTGATGTCCATCTCAACGCGGTGTCCCCACCATTCCGCGAGGAGCTGAAGGCAGATACCGAAACCGTCGACTTGACTTTTGTTGCGCTCTCTGAACGCCTCCCAATGCTACGGGGCATCACCTTCGAGGTATCACCGCACAGGATACCTTCCGCCCTCGCGATTCCAGATCTTATGGCATCGCTGTTCCCGCGTACGTCTGAAAAGAACCTGCTGCGATATCGGGAATACTCCTACGTGTGGGGGGAATCCACAGTACGTTACCTCTCAAACGTCAACGCGCTCTTGCTGAGAAAAAATTCGTAGAGCAATATGTAGGGATCGCTAGGCGGCGGCCTATGGTTGACTGGCTAGAACTGAGGTAAGGCACTCCCAGAGAAGCGCGTAGCTATCCCTGACAAGCGGACTGCCGATACCCGAACAGATGCAGGAGAGCATGCAACCCAAAGCGTAATAGTAATGCAAATTGTCCTATCGATACAAAACGGCGTATAACTCGAAATCTCATTGAAACATCGGTCAATTATCGCTTACGAGGTCTTAATACTCTTCCCCCCGGCTTTGGATTTGGTTTCGCCTCCGCCGCGATACGACGCTTCTTGCTCGGCCTCGGAGCCTCCTCAGGTTCCTCGTCAGCGTGGGCTGTACCTGTGGCAAGAACATTCTCGACGACTCGTACTCGAGGTGAACGGCCCCGGTTCATAGCTGGAGCTGGAGAGGGAGCGGCAGGAGTTGCTCGCTTTCTTTTCGGCGGAGGGGGCGGCAGCGCGACTTTGGCGACACGGGCAGGCGCACGGCGTGAAGGCTTGTGTTGTGGGGGCTCCGTGGATGGACCCGCTGTGGGCTCGAGTTTATTCCGCGTGGATGCGCGCGTCGGACGGGATGGGCCAGCAGTTGCGACTTCTGCGTCGTCACGGTCAACTTGCTTGCGTTTCCGATTGGGCCCGGCTAGTAGTGGGCCATTCGTAACGCCTTCCTCAGGTACAGGCGGCAAGACGGCGCGAGGGGTGCGAAGAGGCGACAGGGTGGATGGTTCGGGTCGGGATTCGCTGCCTGTGCCAATTTCGGGATCTTCGGGGACAGAAGGGAGAGTATGGATGTGTTTGCGGGAGCGTTCGTCGGACGGACCAGCACTTTTCTTTCCACGTCTTGAGGGTGGCTGTGGGGTATCTTTAGAGCTCCCTGCGTGTTTGTTTTTCGCAGCGACGAACAGACGATAAGTGCCCTCTGCTCGGAGTCGAGCCATGTCTGCCGCGTGTGCTGCCCTCCATCTCTCCTGCGCTGTCTTCTCTGCCTCCAATATCTTCTCGTGCTCGGTTGACAGCTTGCGCACGCCGACCTCGACGCCTAAACCTCCGACGTACTGGTTGGCTTCGTCGAAAATGGCTTTGAGTTGGTCGTGCAGTTTGTCCGCGACTCTCTTTGCTTTCCCGGGTAGTTGCACGAGTCTGGCTTCAGCCCTTCTATAGCTGTTCACAAGAAGACCCATGCTGGTGCAGAGATGGTCACCAAGGATGTGTATAGCGGGATGGAGGGGTTGTTGTTCCCTGAGTTCGTTTCGGAGGGTATAAGTCGCAAATAGAACGTAGACCCTCAAACTACCGACGCCCTGACTCACGAACAGCTCGAGCGCAAGCGCGTGCTGCCTCCTGATGCGCTGAACACGCGTTGCCTGTGTTTCTTGGGTGATGCCCACCGGGACAATCTGGTCATCGTCGGCGTCGATAGCTTCTTCTCCCGGAAGGTGGACCTGTTGCTGTCGAAGCTTTCTCTGGGGTGGTCTGGTCACGACACTGATGCTCGAAGAGGCAGCGGTGGGTGCGGAATCTAAGGCGCGCCGAACGAAATAGATGTCGCGATTCAACGTGGACCAGGCAAAGAGCCACCAGACGGATTCCATGTCGTGTATCGGGTTGTAAAACCATCTGAGTGACGTCCCTTCCTCCGGTTGTTCGCCTATGAATAAGTATCTCATAGCGGCAACTTCGACAGACATGAAGTTACGGGTCCCCTGGAATTAGTGTCAGTTAACCTGAACGTCTCGACGTCATGAGGGAGCGAACCGTGCGAGCGTCGTGCTGCCCACTGCCATTGAATCGTCCGATCTCCTTGGCGTACTCGACGTCAGCGAGTTTCACCACGCCCGTCAATTTCTCAACCATGATGTTGCCCGCGCTGATATCGCAGTGTACCCACCCAATGGCGTGGAGGGATTTCAAGACTGGAGAAATGCCGAGGCGGTCAAAATTAATATCAAAATACACGATCGAAAACGTACTGGTGCAGACACCCGAAAGCATATGGAATGCGCCGCTGAGGAGCTTTTCGTCGGCGAACGTAGTGCAGGTTTCGCGAAAGACGATGCGATAGTGTTTCTTGGGGCGGAAGGTGATCGGCTTGAGCACTGAAATGTTGGGGTGACCGTGGAGACTGGGTATCTCCTTGTCGGCGGCGTCGAACTTGCGTTTCTCGAACGCATTCACGAACTCGTCGGAGCGGTGGAACAAAAACCATTCATCCTGCCCAAGGAGATCTTCACGGTCGGAAAGAGTGCAGTCGACGATGCCGTCCGTGACATGTACGAGGCCGTGGGTAAACGTGGTCAACAGGCCCCGTTTGAGAACCTTTGCGTGTGCGGGTTTCGATTTGGCACTTGCATGGATGGCTTCCACGACGTCGCCCTCGCACGGTCGATCCGAGTCGATCCAGCAGTCCTTCAGAACCATGGGAGGACCAATAGCGCGTTCCCCGACCGACTGCTTGACCGCCCACACCCGCGTCGCGCGACCACGAATGGCTTCAGCGCCCACACTGGACAGCAATTCCTCAGTCTTGAACCGCATTTTCTCCCCATCAGACGAGCACACTGTGATCACGTAGAACGGTTTGGGACCGTTCACGAGCTTCATCGTTGGGTCCCAGCCCATCTCGTGCTCCTCGGCGAACGTGAGCGCGAGAAAGAATCTTACGAGATATAAGGGCTCCTGCGTGGCCGCGGTCAGTGGTTGCATCGTCGAGAGGATGGTGGAGCTCACAGAAATGAAATCGAATGATTGAGACACCAGGATCTCCGCCCGGCTGCAGAACCAGATCCGCATCGTGCGGTTCTCGATCGTAAAGCCGTACGTGAACCGGCGGCGTGGATCGTCACGGAGTGTCTGGTGCATGTTCCAGAGCACCTTCTTGGAGTCCTGGTCGATGGCCCCGTAAGGATTGGGAAAAAACTGAGTAGTAGATGGAACATACGTCGTCAATGTTGCGCAGGTTCCCGTCCTTCCGCTTGAACTCGCCGGTCGCAGCTATGTCTGCCCAATGTGCGACGGTGGCCGACCGTCTCTTCCGCAGCACGAAGAAGCTGTCGGGGCAGCAGCTCGTTTCCCGCCATTTCGCCTCGGGGACCAGGTCAGGGTCATTCCTGAACCGAGTCAGAGCGTCGGCGGAGGACACAAGCTGGGCCTGTTCCACTACGGCCGCCGCGACACGCTCGAGCCTACCAAAGACGACCGCCCCGTATTCCTTCGTCTTCGCGGGGTCGTCGGGAAATGCTGTCCATCGGTCATCAGCGTAATGGGGGTCAGATCCTGTTGAGAGTGCTTTGAAGATCGAGTAACTCTCTTCGACGATGGGCGGGCAGGGGAGGACCTTTGCGAAGAACAGTTCGAGGATGACCTCGGGGATGATAGGTCCGGTATCGTCAATAACAGCTGCGCGGCTTCCAGTAAGGCCGTCGTGAATCGTGATCGTGTATTGGGTGGACTGGTTGAATAATTTCATTCGCGAGTTGGAGTGGTCGAGGACGCGAAAGTCACGGCCATTGGTGGGTTATTGATGGTGGACCGCGCGCATCGCTAAGAGGGGTGCGCGCGTCAGGGTTGGTTGAGGCACGAGGGGCAGTAGAGGATTCAACGGAAGGGAGTTCACCACAGAAATCGTCAGCGGATTCTTGCACAGAGGGGAGGACGTACCGCGGAGGCAGACATTTCGTCTCAAATACGTATGATCGAGCCGAGGTCGATGTTGTCAAGACTTGTCCACTGCCGAGGATAATTTGCGGGGCGCTGTGAAGTAAGTGGTGGTAGTAGACCAACGGTCACTGGTCAAAGCGCTTGCGTGCCACAACGATGCTTGACCCGAAAAGGGCCTCAAGCGGATCCGCCGGTCCGATAGCAAGAAAGGAATGCATAGCTTTGAATATCAGGTAGAAGCAATGAAGCTGCAGTTCGTAGTGCTCTAGTGATACAAGTTGTTCTAGTGATACAAGGATGGCGTGCAAAATACCAGTACATTATCGCTTACGCGGTCTAAGCACTCTTCCCCCCGGCTGAGGATTCGGCTTTGTCTCGACACGACGCTTCTTGCTCTGCCTCGGCTCCTCGTCAGGCTCCCCGTCGTCATGTGCTGTGTCTGGGGCAGGAGTGTTCTCAACGACTCGCGCTCGAGGCGGGCGGCCCCGAGTCGGAGCTGTGGGGCGTGTTACAGGGGCTGCTCGCTTCCTCTTCGGCTGAGAGGGCGGCGGTGCGGCTTTGCCAGTGACAGCACGAGGAGGTGCACGACGCGAAGGCTTGCGCGGTGGAGGCTCCGCGGACGGGCCCGCCGCGGACGCGGTTTTCGTACACGTCGACGCACGTGTCGGACGAGATGGACCAGTAGTTGTGGCCTCGCCATCACCGCGATCAGCCTGCTTGCGTTTCCTGCTGGGTCCAGCCAGTGTTTGGGCACTCGTAACACATTCCTCTTCCTCTGGCACGGGCAGTAAGGCGACGTGTGTAGCATGCGAAGGTAGCAGGGTAGATGGGCCAGGGCGAGGCTCGTTGCTAGGGTCGACTTCTGGGTCTTCGGGAACGGAAGGGAGTGTGTGGACGCCTTTTCGGGAACGTCGGCGGGACGGTGCGGCACGTCTTTTGCCCCGCCCAGAGGATGGTTGTGGTGGATCGTGCGATCCGCTCTCTTCGTCCGTGGCTTCGAATATGATGTGTATTGTCTCCGCATCGTAGCGGGCCAGCTCTGCCGCGTGCTCTGCCTCCCATCTTTCCTGTGCAATCGTCTCTGCCTCCAATATCTTCTTGTGTTCATTCGATAGCTTCCGTACGCCGATCTCGACGCCTAAACCTGCAATGTACTGGTTGGCTTCGTCGAAAATGGCTTTAAACTGATCATGTAGTTTGTGGGCGACTTTGTTTGCCTTCCCGGGTAGTTGCGCGAGGTTGGCTTCGGCTTTTCTATAGCTGTCCGCAAGAAGATTCCTGCTATTACGGAGGTAATCGCCCAGTATGTGTAGAAGAGGATGAAGGGGGTCGTGTTGCACGAGCTGCTTTTTGAGAAAGATTTCCATGGCTACCACGTGCGTTCTCGTACCGCCGACGTCCTGCCCAACGAACAGCTTCAGCGCAAATGCATGCTGCCTCTTGATGCGCTGAACACGCGTTGCCCGTGATTCTTGGGCGAGGCCCACCGGGACAATTTGATCGTCGTCGGCGGTGATATTCTCTCCAAGAATGGGGATTTGTGGCTGCAGAAGCTTTCTCTGACGAGATCTGGTTACAACTCCGGTGGTCGAAGAAGGGACAACAGTGTCAGGCGCGGATTCCAAGATGCGACGAATGAAATAGATGTCGCGATTTAAGGTAGTCCAGGCAAAGAGCCACCAGACAGACTCCATGTCGTGTATCGGATTGTAGAACCATCGGGGCGATTTTTCTTTGTCTGATTCTCGAACCAGGAATAGGTATTCCATAGTGGCGACCTCGATGGACATGAAGTCAAGGGTCCCCTGGAACAATCGTCAGTTCACCTGGGTTTCCCGACGTCATAAGAGAGGGCGAACCGTGCGCGCGTCGTGGTGCCCACTGCCGTTGGAGCGTCCGATCTCCTTGGCGTACTCGACATCAGCGAGCTTCACCACCCCCGTTGATTTCTCAACCATGATGTTGCCTGCGCTGATATCGCGGTGTACCCACCCAATAGCGTGGAGGGATTTCAGTACTGCAGAAACGCCGAGGCCCGAGGCGGTCAAAATCAATATAAAAAATACACGATCGAAAACGTACTGGTGCAGACACCCGAAAGCATATGGAATGCGCCGCTGAGGAACTTTTCGTCGGCGAACGTAGTGCAAGTTTCACGAAAGACGATGCGATAATGCTTCTTGGAGTGGTAGGTTATCGGTTTGAGCACTGAATTGTTGAGGTGGTCGTGGAGACTGCGATGCGCGCCCGGTATTCCCTTGTTGGCGGCGTCAGACTTGCATTTCTCGAACGCCTTCACAAACTTGTCAGAGCGGTGGAACAGAAACCACTTGTCCCCTCGAAGGAGACCATCGCGATCTGCAATTGTGCAGTCGATGACACCGTCTGCGACATGGACCAACCCGTGCGCAAACTTGGTCAATAGACCCTGTTCGAGAACCTTTGCATGCGCAGGTTTTGATTTGGCGCTTGCATGGATGGCTTCCATAACGTCGCCCTCACACGGTCTGTCGGAGTCGATCCAGCAATCCTTCAAAACCATCGGAGGTTCAATAGCGCGTTCCCCGACCCACTGCTTGACCTTCCACACCCGCGTCGCGCGACCGCGGATTGCTTCAGCCCCGAAGCTAGACAGGAGCCCCTCGGTCTTGAATCGTAACTTGTTCCCTTCCGGCGAGCGGACCGTGATGATGTAGGACGGATTGGGGCCGATCGTGAGCTTCATCGTTGGGTCCCAGCCCATCTCGTGCTCCTCGGCAAACGTGAACGCGAGGAAGAATCTTACAAGATACAACGGTTGCTGTGCGGTCCCAGTCAGTGCGTGCATGTCTTATTGAGAAAAGGATGGGGCGCACAGCGATGAAGTCAAAGGGCCGCGACACCAATATCTCCGCCCGGCTGCAGAACCAGATCCGCATCGTGCGGTTCTCGATTGTAAAGCCGTACGTGAATCGGCGGCATGGGTCATTGCGGAGTGTCTGGTGCATGTTCCAGAGCACCTTCTTGGAGTCCTGGTCGTTGCTGTCGTAAGAAATGGTAGAGCATAGACGAGCCAGATGGAACCTACGTCATCGATAAAACGCAGGCTTCCGTCCTTCCGTTTGAACTCACCGGTCGCAGCAATATCTGCCCAATGTGCGACGGTGGCCGACCGCCTCTTCCGCAACACGAAGAAGCTATCCGGGCGACAGCCCGTTTCCCGCCATTTCGCCTCCGGAACCAAGTCAGGGTCATTCCTGAACCGGGTCGTAGCGTCCACCGAGGATACAAGCTGGGCCTGTTCTATCACTGCCTTTGCAACACGCTCCAGCCTGCCGAAGACAACTGTCTCGTGTTCCTGCGTCTTTCCAGGGTCCTCGGGAAATGCGATCCATCGACCGTCTGCGTAGGCAGGGTCCGACCCGGTGGAGAGCGATTCAAAGATCGAGATGCTCTTCTTGACGATGGGGGGACAGGGGAGAATCTTCGGTATGAATAATCTCAGGTCGATCTCAGGGATGGTGGGCCCAGTGTCGTCGACGACAGCCGCTCGACTCCCGGTGAGGCCGTCGTGTATGGTGACGGTATACTGAGTGGACTTGGTGACCAAATTGGTTTCGTGAGTGATTTTATCGAGGATGTATTTGGATAGGTTCGAGGATGTGGTGGTCACGGCCACCGACGGGTTGTTGGTGATGGAACGGAGAACAGAGATCGCATTACCGAGGGAGGTAGGAACAGAGGTAGACACGTTGGAATGGATGGTATGCGGGGTAGCATAGGGATTGTCAGGAGGGGGTTCACCACAGGAATCGTCAGCGGATTCCTGCATGGTGGAAGGGGGGGACGTACCAAAACGACGGACATCTTCTCTCGAATAAATACAATTGAAACGAGGCTGATGTTGACCAATTCGACCACCGCTCAGCACAATGTGTGGCGGCCCTTGAATTGGCGGGACGCGATGGACAAAGTGGCAGTGATAGACCAACGGTCAAAGCGCCCATGTGCCACAACGATGCTAACCGCAAAAGGTAATCACGCCCGGCCCGCCCACGTGGTAACGGATCGACAGCTGCAGTTTATTTGGTCTTCGCTCGCGAGAAAGGAGGGCTACAAAACGTATGGCGATACAGAACTCGCGAGGAAACCACCGTGATGAAGTATTCAACTATCGTCTGTGCAATACTCTTCCTCTCTCCCTTACAAGCGCCGTCTGCAGGTGGAAAGGGTCGACGAGCTAGGGAAAACGGAGCAAGAGTCGGGTTCAAGATCTATGGAGGCACAAGGGGACCCGCCACGGTGCTGACAGCGACGACCATGGATAGGACTCTCCCGTCGCTTTTCCCGCTTCGGGGACTCCGTCGTTTCATCGAGGATGGTGTTGTCTCTGGGAGCCATGAACAGGTGGTATATTCCCTCTGCCCGCTGCGGAGTGTCGTAAATCCTTCCTGCGTACAGTATCTTCATGTATTCGCCCGATAGTTTATGCACGCAGACTTCAACGCCGAGGGTGCCGACGAACTCGCTGGGTTTGTCGAAAAGTGTCTTCAGTTGTTCGTGCAGTCTATCTGCGACCTTGAACGGCTCGACGTCGACGAGCTTCACCTCGCCCGTCAATATTTCCACCATCACATCCTCAGCGCTGATGCCATGGTGTATAGGTTAGAGTTGATCTGAGATGAAGTACGAAGAGCGTGTTTTCAAGCGACGGGCAGCATTTGGTCGAGAGAGTCGGTGTAGAGCAACAGAAACGTTTGCGGGAGGAAGGCCACCGGGTTTGACATTGAGGGAATCGTCAGCAAATTCTTACGGTAGGATACATAGAAGGCGTACCGAAGATAAAGACATGTCCTTTATGATTTCGACGCGAATTTGAACGCGAGATAGAGGTAGATGTCACCGAGATGGGTATGGCTAATGGTGACCTGTGA
Organism: Bjerkandera adusta; assembly: GCA_027924225.1. Lineage (NCBI taxonomy): Eukaryota > Fungi > Basidiomycota > Agaricomycetes > Polyporales > Phanerochaetaceae > Bjerkandera > Bjerkandera adusta. The sequence continues at coordinate 31,579 of BSCZ01001552.1, read as the reverse complement.
ATTTGTGAGACGCGAGGGACAAGATGGAAGCGAGAGACAAACGGTCAACGCGTCCATACATATGGCACTACCGTGCTTACCTAAGGTCGCCCAGGCTGGCGCCGACCCTTTGTAGTCCGAACGGAAAGCTTGGTCGTGCTCACTAACTAACACTACTGAACTATGACAGATGCGTGAGTTAGAGTAGGTGTCAAACGAAACGTCAAGTAGGAAAATCGGGGTGTGGGCTTCCCAAAAAAGCTCCGTGTTATAGATCATGCGAAAGTCCAGTAACGACTTGAAATCTAACGCACAACTAGTACAAAGCAACAGTTACAACATGTGTTGGAACAAGCAGCCCAATACTGTGGTCATCCAATGGCCGCTCTTAAATTGTGGAAGTCTGAATATTGGAGTTTGCCCCATCTTGCCGACAGAACTGCCATGCGCTCGCGACCAACTCTGCGAAAAGATGGTCAACCTCAAAAGGCAAGCATGAGAGACATAGGATCACATACTTGTCGCGTTTCAGCCAGTCGAGCTTCGCCGCTCCGCCTTGTCCCCACTCGGAGACCGCGCCACCGCTCTTCGACTCGTTGGACATCTGGGCTAGCTGTCCCAACAAGTCCGAGAGCATTTCGTCGACGAGTCGGGCGGGGACAAAGGGGAACGGCGCGTGCTGAGTGAGGAACAGAGGAAGTTCGGCGCGACAAAGGGGGCACTCGAGCTGAGAGTTTTGTTGGGGGATTGGCGGGGGTGTTATGCTGTCGAAAGCCCACTGTAGTATGCATGTCGCACAATAGGTATGTCCACACCCCGGGCCTGTCAGTGTATACGGGCAGGCACTGTGAAAATCGCGTCAGTGATTCTGGACTCGCCGTTTTTGAGGTAGGAACGTACATGACATCCACGCATCTATCCAAGGTGGCACACGATCAGACACAGCGAGAGATGGCAGGAATTCGATGTGCTTACAGCGCACACGTAAAGGTATTATCCAGACGCTTCATAATTTCCTGGGTACGCTGCTCAGTCGCATATTCGAACATATCATCCAAAGTCTGCTGTCGCGACATGAGATTTGTTTCCCACTCCTTCAGCGACGCCTCCTGCGACGGCTGTGTCGGAGCTACAGCTTGCGTGGTCTGGCTGCTGGCCACCTCTACCACAGAACTGGATTTCCGCTGCAGACTCCGTTTGCCTTTGTCGCTAGCAGGCTGCTTCGCCCCATCCGACTTGCGAGCCTTCTTCCGAGGCGGCTCGCTGTCCGACTCGACCTGAGCGGCTACCGCGCGCGTCGCTCGAGAGGTCCGCTTTGTAGCACCCTTGCTCCGCGAGCGATCTGTGGTCGACGCATCCGTCTTCGAACTAGCCGTCCTCTTCGCTGCGCGCGGCGTCTTCGCGCCCTCGCCACTCGCGAGCGCGACACCGTCCTGTCCATTCGCAGCCTGCGCCGCCTCAGCCTTCGTTTTTCTCGCCCGCCTCGCCGGCGCGTCCGTCGGTGCGCTTGCCTTGCGCGCTGGGCGTAAAAAAACAGGTTCAAGCGAAATGCGCATCGAAAGTGAGAGGTGCGCGACGTACATGACGACGCCCTCGCCGCGGTGTCTGTGCTCGAGCCCGCGTCGGCCCCCGAGCGCGATGTCGAGCCCGTGTTGCTCGACGATCTTGTTATCATGGTAGGTGCATGAGGCGAGGATGCTGTCGTCGTGCGAGAGAGCTACGACGGCTGATGCCGCTGGCCCTGGCAGACCGGGCGAAGCGCCGCATACGGGCGTCTCCTTTATTGGCGCGTCGCGACGCGGCGCGCAAGACCAGAGGGAACACTTGAGCATTATCACACATTATATTAGACCGTCGTATCCAACAAGACATAAATCATGCAACAAGGTTCACTGAAACTAACTAAAATTGTCTAGGATCCAGATGACGCCGAATGCGGCAGAGACACCCACGGCGAGCACGATGGCGAAGGCCGTACCGATGTACTTCAGAGTCTCCCCCATCGACATATCGTCCTGCTTCGATGCCTTGACAGCATTCACTACGTCGGCGTTTTGGCTCAAAAGTTCTCGCTTGCGCTTCTCGAGCCACACTTTGCGCTGGCGCTCGTCGTCGATTTTGGCGACAGCGGATCGGGGATCGGAGGCGTCGAACGTCTGGTTGGTACCAACCATCTCGACAAAGGTTGGGTATTGGTCCTGGCACCACTTTTCAATCTGATTGAAAGCAATCAGCGACCATAAGTGATAAGACATGAGAAAGAGGACTCACCCGTCCGCACGCAGCGGCGATACCAACGAAACTCGGGTCGTCTGCACTGCACTTAGCATGGATCTTCTGCGCGTAGTCGCGGAAAATGTATGCGACATCTCTTGGATTTTTCGAGCGCATGATGAGCTAGGAAAAGCGTGAGCCACGGTTATAACCATAGGAAGGTAAGCTTACCGAAGCAGCTTCTGCACGGCGAATTTTGATGTTGCGCTGGAACATGTCAGGGTTCTTGAAGCAGAGATGGAGCGTCGCAATGGCCATAGTCTGGGGTATCGCGCAGAAGTTGAAGATGCTCTGGTTCCGTAGTAGACGAAGGTAGTCGAGGGCGTCAGTGGCGTGGCACAGAACGTTGAGGACCATGGCGCTTTGCACGTATTCGGCCTGCTTCTCGTTACCCGGCAGATACATCTCTGCCATCTCCTTGAATGCAGGCTTGCCGACTGCGTTTCCGTACTTCTCGCTACCCCAGATCTCCCGCGGCCAAAAGAAGCGGCTCTCCTCGACATCCTCGCGGTAGTCACGAATGATGTTGGTCTTTTGCAGGAAGAGGCCCATGGAGTTTGAAAGCTCGAGTTGGCCAGCGAGGAACGCGCCCTCCTTGCCTGATGCCGAGAAGAGGCCGGAAAGACCTTCGCCGACGAGACCGGCAACATAATGGCAGTACAGGTCGTAGTCTTCGATTTTTTCCAGGTAGATAGAGCCAGTGGTTTGTGCCCTGTGTGCAAAGTCTGCCATGCCGTTTTCCATCTTTTTGCAGATGTCAACGATGACGTCGATGTAGCTAGCCGTGGATTAATAACAATGGTCTGGTGACGAGGGTGCCATAGCTTACCTGGGTTCAAGCCTCTTCAACTCTTCCACAACATTGTCGTACTCTACAAGGACCTGTCGGTCCGCTTCGTCTGGTCCACTGCCGTCGAACGACCACCCTTCTGTGAGGGTATATTCGTGAAACTTGCGAAGAAGCGGCTGCTTGACCTCGTCGGGAAGCGTCATGTCGTCCTCGATGGTATCCAATCCGCGAAGAACGAGATAGTACAAGCACACCTGGCACAGTTGAGCAGACAGCACGCTGAAACAGACTGAGGGTGACGTACCACACGCGCCATCTCACCCTCGAGCTGCTGGATGACGGCCGCGAAACTGCGACTGGTCAGGTCGAGGAAGCCCCAGCATTTGCGCATGGACAGGCGGTCCCAGCCTGTATACTTGTGCTCGGACGGGACAGTAACGTCCCGCTGGTCATGCCAGAGCCAGTACTGGAGGAGGGTGCGGAACTCAGTGGGGTGGGTGAAGAGCAGCACGAGCATCGAAATGAACCCCATGTTGTCGGCGGCCTGGAGGTATCGTCGTCGTCGTCTGCAACGGCGGGGCGGGGCGGTGGGAGGACAGGCCGCGGCGGGGAGGGCTTAAGTAGCGGGGTGACCGTTGACAACAAGCCCTGGCAAACCGTACGATGATTTGCTGGTTCCCCACCCGCATTCGGGCGCTTCCGAAGGACCAATTGATCTGCTCGCGGGCCGGTGTCTGATTGGCTCACACTAGCTCTCGCTGCTTCCGCCTCTACCACCAGCTTAGGCTCGTCCTGCCCTCATTCTCCCCCCAGGCGCTGCTCAAACAGCCAAAAGTCAGGCCATACCACCCATGTCGGATGCCGCGGTGACGCCCCCTCTCCGAATCGTCCCCGTGCGGTCGACTACGATAACCTCGCAGGTGGCCTACACCCGGGTTGCATCGTTTTTGGAAGACTTTCAGGCGAGGAGTACGCCCCTGAACGGTGGAGACGCGACGATTCCTGCGCAGCTGTCGAAGCTGACTGCTGCTCTACGCGAGGACGGAACGGCCAAGAAAAAGTAGAACGAAGGTCAGAAGCTCACTTTCCGCCTTCATCGTCGTCTGAGACAAAAGCCCTCTCCAGCCTGTACAATCTGTTCTATAATCAACTCCAGCGACCGCGCGGTATACATGCACACGTTCGACCGCCTCACGACTGCCTCGCCACCGCTCGCTGACGAAGTGACCGTCTCAACTTCACCGAGGCCGGTATCGAATTGATATGATTAGCTTAAGCTCATGTACCATGCTCCTTTGCCTGACTCAGGACTGTCTGTCGGAATGTACTGTCCATGATATGGCGCGTTAACTTCGGAAGACGGCTCCAGAACGCGAATGACGCCAAATAGAATGAAGCTGCGCGGCACGCTCGAACTTTACAGTCATTGTGTGACATAGATCTCCGCTGGTGGCTTCGCGCACAGGCACATTCCAGAACTTCCCTTCCGCCATACGATCGTGCTCCATGCTGTCGATCTTGTTTCGTACCTCTGACAGCTGCAGGTATTTCCGAACTCGATCAACCGTCCTGCCTGCCGCTCTCGAATGCTGAGTAATTCGTCGGGTTGCAGAAATGACAAGTGCAACGGCGGCTTTCGCGGGATTTGTGTGGCGTCATTCACTTTCTATGCTGACTTACCGAGTGCTGCGCACACCAAACGTTGTACACTTTCCGATATTGAATCGGAGGCCGCCATCACCGTTTACGGTACTTTGGCACGATCAGGTTTTGCGTACGAGAATGTCGATCCTTGTTAGTTGCAAGCGGCATGCGGCTGGCCTCAACACAGCAAAATATGCTTGGCGCCTTCGTACTGATACACGTGGACTGTCGGTCCCGACTGTGCACGGAGACAACTGTAATATTCCGACCTTGGAGTGCCATACCCGTAGCAGTCCTCAACACAAGTTCAAGACGTTCGTGTACGAAGCCAGTTCGTTTGATTAGCAAAACATAATCATTACACAGTGCGACTATGTACATCTCCTACGTGGAGTCTATGAGGTACGGTATCATCGGGGTAATAAAAAAGGCAGACGGTGGAGAACGCAAAGAAATAAATAGATTACAGAAAATTGAACTCTATAAATAAATAGGCCGACGAAGACGAATTACGGCATTGAAGGGGTGAAGGTGGAAAAACGAAACTAGCGACGGGCAGCGGCACTTGCCTGTTGTTGAGAAATGGAAGAATGGAGCTTATAGGCCTGCTCGTCTAAGAAACACGGATCAGACAGTCTTCAATTGTTCACAGATGGCCGTGTACCACACACCTATGAGAGGACACGTCGCTCTAAGCGTGTCCATCGCATCGAGTACTCGGTTCAGTGAGGTGACGACGACGATTTCTCCGGGAGAAACGGAGACGGAGGGCGTGACCACGGGGGCTGCGCTTTGCTTCAAGGCTGTCAGAGATGTAACGAACGTCTGACCGATGGAGGCCCACAGCATCTGGGTGGTAATCAGTTATCCCGCGGCGCAAAATAATTTAGCAAGTGGACTTACTCCCATGACAGGGTCAACGTAAACGAGCCGAGACACATCCACAGTTTCGAGGAGTTCGGCGGCGGAAACCGCGGCCTGGACTACTCTGCTGTGATCGGGGTGCCAAGTTTGGTTCGAGGCAGAATGCAGCTGCATCAATGCACAGCAAAGCAGCGTGCGTATCAGGAGGATACCGCGCTGATACTCTACGCCACGGTTATCGAGGTCAAACGACAGGGCCACGGTCAAAAGGGAGTTGATGCGCAACTCGAGAGCATGCTTCTGCTGGGAGACGCGCATGCCGTTGTGCCCTACAGAAAAAATGAGCTGAACATCAGAGGGGTGTCAAGCGACCGGCGTACCTGGGCCGTGGCTCTCAGAGAGGCGGAACGACTTCTCAAAGAGGACGGCAGCTTTGGATTTCATCGCGAGGAGAGACTGATCTGGCAACTCCGCGATGAGACCGTCCAGGAAAGTTTGCACGGTCGAAGCGCTCGGTGTGCGCGGACGGCCCTGCAGACGTGCGTAAATACACAGCAGAGTTGGAGGATGATACGCGCACGGCTCACCTCTTCATACGCCTCCATCTCCAAAGGCCACGGCGTGTCGACAAGCGTCGCGGCCGTCGGCGTATTCAGGAACACGGACGTCGACTGGAGCCACACAGCCCAGCACCGGTCGAGCGTGAAGACAGCCCAAAACGCGCGAATGCGCTCTCCCTCCTCGACCGCATCCGTCGGAGGATACAGCCGTACGGCGCCTCCGCCCGACCGCCAGGTTGCGCTCCGAATCTTATGCAGTTCACAAGCGACGGCGATGGAGACAGCCGCCGCCGCATGGTACCCGCCCTCGAGCCGGCGGTTCTTGTGGAAAAGGTAATGTGCGAGAAGCACCTCGGCCTGCAGGACGTAGATGATGCGGCTGGGATCCATGTTGACGGAAAGCGACTGAAGCGCGGCGGTGAGCATGCGGGGCTCCTCGGCTTGTGCAGCTGCGTCGCCGCAAAAGAGCATGCCGATGAGCTGGATGACGTGCACGAGCGCGGCGGGGAGAGGCGACTGCTCTGTCGGGGGGATCGAAGCGCGTAGCTTGGCCATGAAGCGTGGCGCGTGGAGGAAGAAGCCGAAATCGGAGCCGACGTTGAGGAAGGTGCGTACGCTGCTCGGGGAGTTAGATGGATTCGGTGTGAATAAGGTATGTGACGCACCATCGTTCCAGAGGGGACTGTTGCTGCTGTTGACCAGATGTGGAGGCGGAGGCCTGGCTTCCGTAGGACACAGCGCGAGGGTCGTGCAAGGTCACTGGAGCGGCCCCTTCCAGTGCACGAATCTTTGCCTCGAGCTCGGACACATTCTGTTCGAGCAATTGAGACGCGGTCGGGCCGTCGTTGGTGTACTCGCAGTCAAGCTCGTTGGCACGGATGCATTGATTGCACGATGGGCGAGCGGCGTCGCATCTCTGTGAATACGTTCAATAATATACTCGGTCGCTGTCACAAATTACACTGACCATTTTGCGTCTCCTGGGTGGGAGGTCAGTACTCGTCTACAAAATAATGCCAACGATGATACTCACCTGCACCTGAGGCAGGCTTTGCCACGCTGGAGCTGGGAACGCGAAGAGCTGGAAGACATGGTCGGGTTGGGTGGGGTTGTTGAAAAAAGAAGAACTAAATCGAAGGCCGGTTGTCTGAACCGACATCCCTTCGCGCACCATCCTATATACGACGCGCCAACCGCCTCGCCGCTCGCCGCCCCGCCGCCATGGAAGAGGACGAGTCACCGCAATGTGGAAGTGTCTGGCAGATGATGAGTAAGACACGAGCGTGACATGGCACTAGGCCAGTGCGACGCGATCCCACCGGATACGGGGGGCGTTGAGGAGAAACGGGCGCTCCAGGACCTATCCCCGCTGAGGGGGTCGGGGGCGGTGCGGGCAATGGCGCATCTGTGACGAATCTGTACCAAAACAAGTTCAGGCGCACTGCACACAAGTTGTACCGGCGCGGTAGCCCTCCGCTGACAACAAGCACCGACTATCTTCCCAGTTATAAGCTCAACGTAGACGTCAAGGCGGCGGCCGCGTGACAGGACAACGGGGCCCGAGGGGAGACGTCGCCGAACACATTTCTAGTGAGGAATATTGTGGTTGGTCAATACAATGTCCCGGTGCGAACCTAAATACCTTGCAAGGCGGACTTCCGTAAGATAAATCCGTGAAGAACCGAACAACGGTTCAAGGTTGACGTGACAGGGCCAGGGCGTGACCGGGAATGCACGGGAATGGCTCCGACGTCACATGCGGTCACAAAGGGCGCGCCTGCTTAATAAGGCAGCTGTGAATGTTGAGCTCACATACGGCGGGCGCGCTGATCGAAAATGTTTGCGGGAGGGCTGCCGTACAGCACACATAATCAGGCAGCGTCTGCCCTTGTTCTCCATAATAGGCTGTACCGACACGTGAGGAGAAAGCTGCGCGCGAGCTGAATAAGCGTCTCTCCCGCCTCGTACAGCCAAAATCGGTGATCTTGATCAGATACAGCCTACGACCCTTCCCGCCCATGCGGTCCACAAGCTCAAACAGATACGGGTCCGGTACTATTACTAGCGGAATGGTCGTGAGCTCAAGATTCATGAACGGTTGCTCCCTATTTCCCCATTTTGTTTGATTTGAAAATGGGGATGGTCGAATATGCGCCGGTTGGGTAAATATTCTGACTCCCAACAACAGACACCCCGCATGTTAAAGGGCCCTGCAAAATCATTAGATGAAGCATCGAAGATTACATGTAACTTGCTGCTTGCAAAATCTCCCACCGTGAACACAATCAACCGATATCGGTTCCACAGCAAGGACGATGGCCACATTCTACGGCAGGATCGCCCGCTCAATTCAGTGTGACGTTGCCCCAAATAAGAATTTCCTCTCACACTGCCATTGAGTATTGTATACATTCGAAAGCGATAATCGTACACTGGCGCATAAATACTACATGTCCTTGTGCTACAAGATTCAGTCTCGCTAGGGATACATCATCTATAAATATGTCCGTGAGTCTAAAATGCTAAATAGTGCTGTCCATCAATAAGTTAATATGGTGTATCAGGGTGTATCGGCTTTGGACGGGAGAGAAACGACAGTCTAGGCTCTGCCGGTGATAGCCTCGCGGAGTTTGCTGGTTTGTGCAGCTGCAACGACGATAATTAGTGAGCAGCCGTCTCATCCCAATCGCCTCACCGAGCTTACCAATGAAAGGATGCTGGGCAAAGTTCTGCATTGCGGCTGCGAGGTGGTTGATAGCCTCGGTGATCTTATCTTCTCCGGGCAAAGCCGAGGACGAAGCCCACGCGGATCGAGATGACCTCATCGAGCCCAAGCCGAAGGTAAGCACCTCTGCAGCGGTAACCGCCAGGACCTATTCATTAAGAAAGAACGCCCGTGAGTCAACGCAAACTAAGATGCGGTAGAGCGACTCACGCCGACCAGGGGATTAACAATCTGGAGTTGTTGCCCGAGCCCGCAGATGACGCGAACGACGGCGTTCGCCGACGTCAGGCAGCGAGCCATGGATGTTGTGTGACGCGAGGCCAGGGCTCGATGGAGTTGAATCGTCGCGCAGTGGCAAAGACAGTAGATGATCATCAAGCTGTGCATGTTGTCAGCCGTCAGGCCCGAGCTGCGTTCGAGCGGGGGCAGACGGGATCTGAACTGCTCGATGGAATTGTCGAGAGCCGCGAGGTGACCTTCAAAGTTGGCGTCGTCTACCGTCGATGTCAGTAAGCGCTGCAGCAGTTGATGAGCGCGATGGACATACTTCTATCCAGGTATGATGCGAGGTAGTCAGCCCTATCATACAGTGTTGCGGCTTTCCCCAGGAGTGCCAGAGGCGATGTCTCCGTATCAGACGTTACATCCGCCAGGAACCGGCTGAGCGTGTTCCCAAGAATCGGCCGTGCGGATGCAGGGTGCTGGAACGATCGCGACGTCAGCGCGAGTGACATAGAAGATCCCAGGGGCAGGTCTCGATGGTTTGGACATGACGTACCTGTGCATAACTTCCCAAAACCGAGGGCCACGGAGTGTCAATTATAGCATTCGCTTCCTGCGTTTCGTTGATGATAGACGGCGCGGCTAAGCCCACGACCCACGACTTGTCGAGAATGAATGTAGTCCACCATGCATGTATACGCTCGCCCTCCTCTATCGGATCGACTGGCGGTGGCAAATATGCCCGAGCCGCGTTGTTGGACAGGCCTCTGTGCAAGTTGCACATGATGGCAAGTGAGACGGCAGCGCTGGCGTGGAACTTGCCTTCGAGAAGCCGGTTCGAGTGGAAGAAATAGTATGCGAGAAGTATCTCCGCTTGCAAGAGCATTAGCGTGTTTGTCTGCTGCTGCTGTGCCGACGATAGGGATAAATGGACGCTGCGGAGCGTGCGCCCCAAGAAAATAGCCTCCTTTGAGGTGTACTGCGGGTTTCCGGAAAGGTTGATGCCCCACAGATATACCGCGTTGCGTAGAACACTCGGTGGGCGAGGATGAGACGCTGTTGGGTTCGCGAACGCCGTCAAGAACCGATCCTTGTCCAGGAAAAAGCCGAATTTGGAGGACTGAGCTAAGAAGCATTGTACGCTGCAAACAATCACGGTCAAACGGTACTTCCGAGTTGGCATCCAAATGACTTACAGTGCCTGCTGAATCTGCACAGGAGGATCCGGTGTTTCCCACCAATTCGCCTGTGAAGCGTGTCCGGGCGTAGCGGGGCGAGACGCCACCGACGCGTGATAATTGCGGTACGGGTCGTGGAGTCTGACCAGAGTCGGGTCGTCCTGTTCAATTTCGTTGATACGTGATTGCAGTCGAGCGATATGTTGTTCTAGCACCCTTGTGGTGGAAGGGGCAGGGCCTTCGCTGTATTCACATTCCGGTGCTCTGTTGAAGCGAACACACTGGTTGCATTTGGGCTGGGTACCGTCACATTTCTGCAATAATGTTGTTATTTACGACCAGTGAGACACCGATTGAAGGACAAACCATCTTTCTACGCCTTTTTGCATGTGAGACATTGGTTTCGTCGCGTTGGAAAATGTAAGACGCACCTGCAGGGTACGCATGCTTTTCCACGGGGCAAGTGAGCTGAAGGAATCTGAAGAGACGAGCCTGACATGTCAAGTGAGTGGGGAGTGAGTGCAAATTCGAAGGAGTTGCTTCTGCCATACCACTTTCTAAGACTTCTTATACTGCCTCGACCTGCGACTGGGCCGCTCGGGTTCGGGCAAGCGCAGAGAAAGTGAGTGCTGGAGTCAACACTGGGTCATTCGTACGATCATAGCAGGCTGCACAGGCGGCGCGGTGGTTGCGTTTGAAGTTTAGGTGATCACGAAAGTAACCTGAACTACGGCGTGACTACCCCATGAGTGCCGCGGCGTGCTGGACGCGAAGGCCTGACGGTGTCCGGACATATTGTAGCGCAGGTATGGCGCCACGGCTTGTCGGAAACGAGTCTTGTTCTTCTTGTCGGGAAGCGTTTTGCACGCATCTCGCGGTGTCCGTGCGGTGGCCAAAGTCAGCAAAGCAAATCTGCTGCGTGCGTCTAGAGGCCGGCGCTCCGATTATGCACTACACGTGGCATGGCTACACGGCGCCCAGGTGAGCATGCCACTCAACTCCAGGCTGCTAATCGACAGGGGGTAGTGCTATTCGAATCAACACCAAAATCAGTGATAAAATACTATCTGCCATACTGGACCCGTAGGTGCGGCGATATCTCGAGCTGTCGATCAGATCGTCATGGGCCACAGGTTACTACGCTGCACCAACCTTCCTCGAATATTTGGAACAAACGTGTCTCCTCGTGAAAACGGCTGCGGCCTATTACGACTGACCCCTCCGAGGGCACCAAGAAAATTGTTGCCGCCACCGTCAGCCAGTTCGGCGACTTACCGTGCATGGGAAAGTGTGACGGTGTTGTGACAGAGTCACACATCGGGGGACAGACAGGTCGCCAGTAAACTCACAGTGTACCACCTTTCTCTTCGTTCCACATCGCACAGCCATGCCCCGCGGCGTTCCAAGAGCAAAGAATGATGACACGGCCATGAGATTCACGTCGTTCCACGTTCCTCTACCGTCAGTCGCATCCATCTTGTTCTATTCCTCGATCGCGTCTCACCCTGTTTCCACAAAGGTAGTCTCAACCCGAAACAGACGACCTCCACATACCTCAAGAGCGACAGCCAGACGCTCTGGTCGAGAAATGCCGTAAAGGCGCACAGGGAGAAGGCACAGGGCGAACAAGGCCCTCCAACGCCGAGCGAGGTGCGCTTCGCGTCCTGGGACGTAAGAGATCATGTCGCTCACCGTCACAAAGGGACGACGTGGCTCGAAAGTAATCGTCATCCACCCTGGAACACGCCACACACGCATTGGAAAGGCGTCTGACGTGACCCCCCTCTCAATCCCGAGTGTGATTGCCCGCAAGCACAAGCCGCCCGTGCCTCCAGCGACCTTCGTTCAAGGGATCTCGCGCCCACGCAAAGACCGCGAAAGAGGATGCGTTTCAACCGTCAACCTGCCCGGAGACGAGTATGCGGTAAATCCCGCCTCAGACGACCCGGTCAGTACAGCCCAGCCCGAGTCAGGTCGAAGTCACGCTAAGTCCTCTGCGGCAGTTTGACTCAAAAGTGGCGGCGATTCAGGTGTCGTTGCGGGACCGAATGCGGTTCTATAAGCTCAAAGTGACGACCAATGCACCTGCCCTCGCCTCCCAGTTCAATGAACAGTTTCAGCCTGAGAGGATACCGGAGTCGAGCGACCCGGCGCGTGTCGAGTGGATCAACAAGCTCGATGATGAAATCGCTGTTGGTGAAAAGGTGACTTCAACATGTCGATTCAGTCATCTCTGTTAACCTATTCCCAGGCTCTGCGCCTTGCTGATCCGACGGAGATGGGATATGTTTTACGGTGGCCATTCCACGGAGGAAACTTCAATACAAGAGACTATCCCTCCAACGAAATCCTTCTAACAGACGTCGAAGACCTTATCAAGACAACCCTACACGAGCGATTGAACATCCCACCAAATACTCTGACAGTGCGTGCCTTGCATCGCATTACTTACGCGTAACGAACTGGTTTCAACAGCAATACTCGGTTGTTTTAGTAATACCGGATTTCTATGATCGTTTCTACGTACAGGCCATGGTTCGCACTCTATTAGTCACCATGGGCTTCAAACAGCTATGCGTTCAGCAAGTAACAGTCGTTCTTTGAGACTGCTTCGTCTCATTTCGCTAATACAACCTTGTACAGGAATCATTAGCAGCAACATATGGCGCTGGTATCTCCAACGGATGCGTAGTTGATATGGGTGCTGCTACGACGAGTATTGCCTGCGTTGATGATGGACTGGTCATCCCAGACACCAGGTATTTGTCATCCTCTCAGTCAGTCAGCGAGGACGTTGGCTAACCAAAACCAAGAATGACTTTGAACATGGGAGGTGACGCCATCACAGAATTCCTGTATGTGCTATTACAGAAGATCAATTTCCCTCATCGCGAGATGGATCTCGTCCGGTCATACTATTGGAATGTTGCGGAGGATTTGAAGCACCGGCTATGCACCTTGGCAGAGGTAAGCGATTCATGCCGTTTTCCGGTCATTATTAATGGATGTGCCTTGCAGGGCGATGTGGCGCTGAATCTGTATGATTTCATTGTTAGGCGTCCCGGGCAGCCAACTCTGAAATACGGTTTACGGGCATACGATGAAGTCATTCTCGCTCCAATGGCAAGTCGTCCGCCCTTTTCGCGTAGCATATTTTGATGAGTATCTGTAACAGTGCCTGTTCGAGCCACGAGTGATAGAGTTCGAGGCGAGACGAAGCGGCCTGCGGCCGTTCTCCCACCCCGATGTTACTGACGAGGTCCTCGACCGTGTTCAAGATGGTGTTACAAGTTCTGGTGCAGTGCGTGATGCGTCCCTTTTTGGCTCTACCCAGATTGACGCGTTGTCTAGACACAAGCAATGATGATCTCGACGCAACATTTGTTGCCATCTGCTTTGCCAACGCCTGGCGTGCCTCAAGACACTCCTTCGGTCGTTCCCCCGGTCGAGCTAGGCACCGTAGATACGGGCGAAGAGGCCGCAGGTACAGGCGGAGGTAAGCGATCATCATTTTAGTCCCCGGACGCCTCCGGTAACCAAACACAGAGGGTACACAAGGAGAGGATGTCAAGTCCGAACAAGGGTCCAGCAAAGTTTCCGCTGTGAACGGCGATGGGACCGCGGACGCGCCCATGGAGATTGACGACGACGGAGAAGCGGAAGCGAAACCTACAGCCGCCGCGGAGTTGACACAGGCGGCCATGCACCTACAACATCAACAGCAGCTAGCTGCCAGCCATCCGGTCGGATACGGCATCGACGTGTGCTTTGAGGCGAGTAAGCTTCCGCTGGACGTCGCAATCTTCAACAGCGCGCGCGCAGCGGGCGGAGACGAGAAGATTCGCAAGTATCTGCAGGCGGTGTTGGTCGTTGGTGGGACTGCGCTTGTACCTGGCATGGCACACGCGCTCGAGAGCCGGTGAGTCTCGCCGCCCGATTGCGGATCTGGAGTGGAGGCTGATTCAGCCTGCCGTAGACTGCAGGCAATTGCGACTCCTCTCGTGCCGAGTATGGAGAAGGTCCAAATCATCCCACCGCCGAAAGACGTGGACCCTTGGTTCCTGGCATGGAAGGGCGGGGCAGTCCTCGGCAAGATGGACAGCGTCGCAGACCTGTGGATCACTGCTGCAGACTGGGTGTGTATCAGCTGTCCCTGTGACGCGTCTTCCGAACTGACATCTTGTGTAGGACATCTTCGGGATGCGCGGATTGAAGGAACGGTGCTTCTTCATCTAGGTTGATTTCATGTGTAGTGTGTCGTTCTTGTTGTGCCTGTATGTTATGTATTGTAGTCTTGGGTCTTTCGTACCATATGGTTTGCTTCTGCACTATGTGCGAGGATGTTTTGTTCTTTTGCCGGGGGTCGCCCATCTTGGCGACATGCCCTTCTGTGATGTCCGCAAGTATGATTAGGTCAATAACAAGGTAAGCACACACGACACACCTCCGATATCGTACGTTTCGCTCTTGCCTCAAACGATTCCCCACTCACGGTTTAGCTCATGCGGACTGGTTCGCTGGCTTCTTCAAGTTGCAAAGGTCGATGTTTGTGCCCAGGTCCCGGAACGGCAGGCCCGCTCGAATTGCCTTATCGAGCGAGGCATCATTGTGGCACGGCGCTTCTACTGCCACTTTGTCCATGGACCATCGCGTCCCGTAAATTCCAGGGCCACCACATATCGTGTTAAGCAGTTTCCGAATTGGACAACACCAGCCTCGTCTCGATTGTATGTATTCGAAAGAAGATGTCCGCCTTTTCGGTACGTTTTCCCACAATACATCCTCGATAAAATCACTCGCGAAACTAATTTGGTCCACAAGTCCACTCAGTATACCGTCACGATACACGACGGCCTCACCGGGAGTCGAGCGGCTGTCGTCGACGACACTGGGCCCACCATCCCTGAGATCGACCTGAGATTATTCATACCGAAGATTCTCCCCTGTCCCCCCATCGTCAAGAAGAGCCTCTCGATCTTCGAATCGCTCTCTACCGGGTCTGATCCCGCCTACGCCGGCGGTCGATGGATCGCATTTCCAGAGGACCCTGGAAAGACGCAGGAACACGAGACAGTTGTCTTCGGCAGGCTGGAGCGTGTCGCAAAAGCAGTGATAGAACAGGCTCAGCTTGTATCCCCGGTGGACACTACCACCCGGTTCAGTAATGACCCCGACTTGGTCCCCGAGTCGAAATGGCGGGAAACGGGGTGTCGTCCGGATTGTTTCTTTGTGTTGCGGAAGAGACGGTTAGCCACCGTCGCACATTGGGCAGACATAGCTGCGACCGGCGAGTTCAAACGCAAGGACGGGAGTCTGCGTTTTATCGATGACGTACGTTCCATCTACTACTCAGTCTTTTGCCAATCCTTACGACGGCCACGACCAGGACTCCAAGAAGGTGCTCTGGAATATGCACCAGACACTGCGCGACGACCCATGCCGCCGATTCACATACGGCTTTACAATTGAGAACCGCACGATGCGGATCTGGTTCTGCAGCCGAGCGGAGATATTGGTGTCGCGGCCTTTTGACTTCATCGCTGTGCGCTCCACCATTTTCTCATAAGACAAGCACGCACTGACTGGGGCCGCATAGCAACCGTTGTATCTTGTAAGATTCTTCCTCGCGTTCACGTTCGCCGAGGAGCACGAGATGGGCTGGGACCCAACGATGAAGCTCACGATCGGCCCCAACCCGTTCTATATCATCACGGTCCGCTCGTCGGAAGGGAAGAAAATGAGATTCAAGACCGAGGAATTGCTGTCTAGCTCGGGCGCTGAAGCAATCCGTGGTCGCGCGACGCGGGTGTGGGCGGTCAAGCAGTGGGTCGGGGAACGCGCTATTGGTCCTCCCATGGTTCTGAAGGACTGCTGGATCGACTCGGACAGACCATGCGAGGGCGACGTCGTGGAAGCCATCCATGCAAGCGCCAAGTCGAAACCCGCACAAGCAAAGGTCCTCGAACAGGGCCTGTTGACCACGTTTGCGCACGGCCTCGTACATGTCACGGACGGCGTCGTCGACTGCACTATTTCCGACCGTGAAGATCTCCTTGGGCAGGATGAATGGTTTTTGTTCCACCGCTCCGACGAGTTCGTGAATGCGTTCGGGAAACGCAAGTCTGACGCCGCCAACAAGGAGATAGCCAGTCTCCACGTCCACCTCAACAATTCAGTGCTCAAGCCGATCACCTTCCGCCCCAAGAAACACTATCGCATCGTCTTCCGCGAAACCTGCACTACGTTCGCCGACGAAAAGCTTCTCAGCGGTGCATTCCATATGCTTTCAGGCGCCTGCACCAGTACGTTTTCGATCGCGTATTTTCAATATTGACTCTGACCGCCTCGGCATTTCTCCAGTCCTGAAATCCCTCCACGCCATTGGGTGGGTACACCGCGATATCAGCGCGGGCAACATCATGGTTGAGAAATTGACGGGCGTGGTGAAGCTCGCCGATGTCGAGTACGCCAAGGAGATCGGACGATCCAATGGCAGTGGGCAGCACGACGTTCGCACGGTTCGCTCCCTCATAACGTTGAGAAATTCAGGTTAACTGACACTTATTCCAGGGGACCCTTGACTTCATGTCTATCGAGGTCGCTGCTATGAAATACCTATTCATAGGCGAACAACCGGAGGAAGAGGCGTCACTCAGATGGTTTTACAACCCGATACACGACATGGAATCCGTCTGGTGGCTCTTTGTTTGGTCCACGTTGAATCGCGACATCTATTTCGTTCGTCGCATCTCAGATTCCGCACCCACCGCTGCCTCTTCGAGAATCAGTGTCGTGACCAGATCACCCCAGAGAAAGCTTCGGCAGCAACAGGTCTGCCTTCCGGGAGAAGAAGCTATCGACGCCGACGATGACCAGATTGTCCCGGTGGGCATCACCCAAGAAACGCGGGAAATGCGCGTTCAGCGCATCAAGAGGCAGCACGCGTTCGCGCTCAAGCTGTTCGTTGGGCAGGGCATCGGTAGTTTGAGGGTTTACGTTCTAGGCATGTCGTATACCCTCCGAAACGAAATCAAGGAACAAAAGCCCCTCCATCCCGCTATACACATCCTTGGTGACCATCTCTGCACCAGCGTAGGTCTTCTCGTGAACAGCTATAAAAGGGCTGAGGGCAGACTCGTGCAACTACCCGGGAAAGCAAAGAGAGTCGCGGACAAACTGCACGACCAGCTCAAAGCCATTTTCGACGAAGCCAACCAGTACGTCGGAGGCTTAGGCGTCGAGGTCGGCGTGCGCAAACTGTCAACCGAGCACAAGAAGATATTGGAGGCAGAGAAGACAGCGCAGGAGAGATGGAAGGCAGCACACGCGGCAGAGATCGCTCGCTACGATGCGGAGACGGTACGCATCCTATTCGAAGCCACGGACGAAGAGAGCGGATCGCACGATCCACCACCACCGTCCTCGGGACAGGGCAAGAGACGCGCCGCCCCGTCCCGCGGACGTCCCCGAAAACGCGTCCACACACTCCCTTCCGTCCCCGAAGACCCAGAAGTCGACCCTAGCAGCGAGCCTCGCCCTGGGCCATCCACCCTGCTACCTTCGCACGCTACCCACATCGCCTTACCGCCCGTGCCAGAGGAAGAGGAAGGTGTTACGAGCGCCCAAACACTGGCTGGACCCAGCAGGAAACGCAAGCAGGCTGATCGCGGTGATGGCGAGGCCACAACTGCTGGTCCATCTCGTCCGACGCGTGCGTCGACGCGTACGAAAATCGCGTCCGCGGCGGGCCCGTCCGCGGAGCCTCCACCGCACAAGCCTTCGCGTCGTGTGCCTCCTCGTGCTGCCAATGGCAAAGCCGCACCGCCGCCCTCTCAGCCGAAGAGGAAGCGAGCAGCACCTGCAACACGCCCCACAGCTCCGACTCGGGGACGCCCGCCTCGAGCGCGAGTCGTTGAGAACGCTCCTGCCCCAGACACGGCACATGCTGACGGGGAGCCTGACGAGGAGCCGAGGCAGAGCAAGAAGCGTCGTGTCGAGACAAAGCCGAGTCCTCAGCCAGGGGGAAGAGTGCTTAGACCGCGTAAGCGATAATGCAAAATGTTTCACCAGGACTGGTATTTTGTACACTATCTTGTATCACTAGAACAACTTGTATCACTACAGCACTACGAATTGCAGCTCAATTGCTTCTACCTGATTGCGAGCGAAGCGAGCAATTATTCGTTACGGGTGAGCCCCACCGAACCAACGTAAACATGTTGGCCCGCAGCGCCCGTGCATCCCACGACCTGCGCGGATTTACGAAACTCGCCTCAGAATTAGCACAAGTCTTGTAATGTCGTTTTCAAATGTGCTCCGCTGACCTGTAGCTTTCTTTTGATACCATAATCATCATCTATTTCGACCATAAACCCTGGTTCTACTCTCCGGTAGCCCAAACTCTATGATAGTCACGGTGCCTGCTGCATTGATTCTCCAGTATTTGACCAAGAACAGTGACCAACTGCAGCTATTCGACCACATTACAACGCTTGTGTCATTATGGTCATGTACGTCGCGACTGAGATTCAGCAGCTTCGCGAGCACCCGGCGCGTGCCGCGGATGTATATTACTCAAGGCTACACACCAGTACTCCTTTCTTGGGAAGATGCAGTCGCTATCGGACCGGCGGATCCGCTTGAGGGCCCTTTTTGGGTCAAGCATCGTTGTGGCATGCAAGCGCTTTGACCGTTGGCCTACTACGACCACTTACTTCACAGCGCCCCGCAAATTATCCTCGGCAGTGGACAAGTCTTGACAACATCGACCTCAGCTCAATCATACATATTTGGGATGGAATGTCTGCCTCCTTAGTACGTCCCCCCCTCTGCGCAAGAATCCGCTGACGATTTCTGTGGTGAACTCCCTTCCGCTGAACCCTCTACTGCCCCTCGCGCCTCAACCAACCCTGACGCGCGCACCCCTCTTAGCGATGCGCGCGGTCCACCATCAATAACCCATTAATGGCCGTGACTTTCGCGTCTTCGACCATTCCAACTCGCGAATGGAATTATTCAACCAGTCCACCCAATACACGATCACGATTCACGACGGCCTTACTGGAAGTCGCGCAGCTGTTATTGACGATACTGGACCTTTCATCCCCGAGGTCACCCTCGAACTGTTCTTCGCAAAGGTCCTCCCCTGCCCGCCCATCGTCGAAGAGAGTTACTCGATCTTCAAAGCACTCTCAACAGGATCCGACCCCCATTACGCTGATGACCGATGGACAGCATTTCCTGACGACCCCGCGAAGACGAAGGAATACGGGGCGGTCGACTTCGGTAGGCTCGAGCGTGTCGCGGCGGCCGTAGTGGAACAGGCCCAGCTTGTGTCCTCCGCCGAAGCTCTGACTCGGTTCAGGAATGACCCTGACCTGGTCCCCGAGGCGAAATGGCGGGAAACGAACTGCCGCCCCGACAGCTTCTTCGTGCTGCGGAAGAGACGGTCGGCCACCGTCGCACATTGGGCAGACATAGCTGCGACCGGCGAGTTCAAACGCAAGGACGGGAGCCTGCGCAACATCGACGACGTACGTTCTATCTGGCGCTCGTCTATGTTCTATCATTTCTTACGACGGCAACGACCAGGACTCCAAGAAGGTGCTCTGGAACATGCACCAGACGCTACGCGACGACCCATGCCGCCGATTCACATACGGCTTTACGATCGAGGACCGCACGATGCGGATCTGGTTCTGCAGCCGGGCGGAGATCCTGGTGTCTCAACCATTCGATTTCGTCTCTGTGAGCTCCGCCATCCTCTCGACGATGCAAGCACTTACCGCGGCCACGCAGGAGCCCTTATATCTCGTAAGATTCTTTCTCGCGCTCACGTTCGCCGAGGAGCACGAGATGGGCTGGGATCCGACGATGAAGCTCGTCGACGGTCCTAACCCGTTCTACGTGATCACAGTCCGCTCGTCTGATGTGGAGAAAATGCGGTTCAAGACTGAGGAATTGCTGTCAAGCGTGGGCGCTGAAGCCATTCGTGGTCGCGCGACGCGGGTGTGGGCGGTCAAGCAGTGGGTTGGGGAACGCGCTATTGGTCCTCCCATGGTTCTGAAGGACTGCTGGATCGACTCGGACCGAACGTGCGAGGGCGACGTCGTTGAAGCCATCCATGCAAGCGCCAAGTCGAAACCCGCACACGCAAAGGTTCTCAAGCAGGGTCTGTTGTCTACGTTTACCCACGGCCTCGTACATGTCACGGACGGCGTCGTCGACTGCACTCTTTCCGACCGTGAAGATCTCCTTGGGGAAGATGAATGGTATTTGTTCCACCGCTCCGACGAGTTTGTGAAGGCGTTCGAGAAACGCAAGTCTGACGCCGCCAACAAGGAGATACCGGGCGCGCATCGCAGTTTTCACGTCCATCTTAACAATTCAGTGCTCAAGCCGATCACCTACCACCCCCAGAAGCACTACCGCATCGTCTTCCGCGAAACCTGCACTACGTTCGCCGACGAAAAGCTTCTCAGCGGTGTATTCCATATGCTTTCAGGCGCCTGCACCAGTACGTTTTTGATCGTGTATTTTCGATACTGACTTTGACCGCTTCCGACGCTTCGGTATTTCTCCAGTACTGAAATCCCTCCACGCCATCGGGTGGGTACACCGCGATATCAGCGCGGGCAACATCATGGTGGAGAAATCAACGGGCGTGGTGAAGCTCGCTGATGTCGAGTATGCCAAGAAGATCGGACGATCCAGTGGCAATGGGCACCACGACGTTCGCACGGTTCGTTCTTTACCCCGGCATTGGAGAACCACGTTTTAACTGATCGTGTTCAACGGTTGTTTTTCAGGGGACGCTCGGCTTCATGTCCATCGAGGTCGCCGACATGGATTATCTATTCGTAAGCAATAAGATGAAGCTCAAATGGTTCTACAACCCGATCCACGACATGGAGTCCGTCTGGTGGCTTTTCGCCTGGACTACGCTAAATCGCGACATCTATTTCATTCACGACACTCCGAAATCTGGGCCCGAGACTGCTCTGCCTCCATCGAATCCCGGTGTCATGACCAGATCGCGTCGGAAAATACTTCATGCCGCCCTCCTACAAGCCCAAATCCCTGGGAATGCCATCGAGGCAGATCATGATCAAATTGTCCCGGCAGGCCTTACACAGGAAACGCGGGTACAACGTATTCAGCGCGTCAAGCGGCAGCATGCCTTTTCTACGAAGCTGTTCATTGGGGGACTTACCACATCATTGACGAGAGACAAAGCCCTGAGACTTTTGGGTTATATTGATCAGCAAGTCGTGACGAGCAAAGCGCTCCATCCTATCGTTCACGTACTAGGCGTCCACCTCTGCACCGGTCGAGATCTCCTCGCGGACACCTATACGAAGGCTGAAGCAGACCTCGCACGACTCCCCGCGAACGCGAGCAAAGTTGCGGACGGACTACATGAACAATTCAAAGCCCTTTTCGACGACGCCCGCAAATACCTTGACAGTCTCAGCGCCCGAGTGGCCGTGCGCAAGTTATCCGACGAACACAGAAAGATATTGGACGCAGAGCAGCGGGAGAAGGAGGAACTTGAGGCGGCAGGCGCGGCAGAGAAGGCTCGACAACGGGCAGAGGGAGCTTATCGTCTCTTCGCAGCCGCGAAAGGCAGCCCCAAAGATACCCCGCAACCATCCTCGACGCGGAGAAGGAAAAGCGCCGGTCCATCCGACGAACGCCCCAGCACACACTACCATCCTCTCCCTTCTGTTCCCGAAGATCCAGAAATCGACACAGGCAGTGAACCTCTCCCCGGGCCGTCTACCCTGTTACCTCCGCGCACCACTCATGCCGTCTTGCCGCCTGTATCGGAGGAAGGGGAAGGTGCTACGAGTGGCTCGCTATTGGCTGGGCCCAGCATGAAACGCAAGCGGGTTAGTCGCGACGAAGGAGAAGTCGCAGCTGCTGGTCCATCTCGCCCGACGCACGCATACACGCGGAGGAAGGTTGCGCCTAGCACATCCGCGGAGCCCTCACCGCGCAAGCCTTCACGCCGTGCGCCTACCCGTGCCGCCAAAGCTACGCCGCTGCCCCCTCCGCCCCCTCTACCGAAGAGGAAGCGAACAACAACTCCTGCAGCTTCCGCCCCGGCTATGAACCGGGGCCGTCCATCTCGAGCACGAGTCGTTGAGACCGCTCTTGCCACAGATACAGCGCACACTAACGAAGAGCCTGAGGAGGTACCGAGGCCGAGCAAGAAGCGTCGCGTCGAGGCGGCAGCGAAACCAGATCCAACGCCCGGGGGACGAGTATTACGACCTCGAAAGCGATAGTTGACTAGTATCTCAAACGCGTCGTTTTGTATTACTAGAACGGCATGTATCAATACAACACTGCCAATCGCAACTTCTACATGTACAGAACATTCGCCAAGATATTGCCAGCTCGCCTGAGGAATGTCAATCGAGAACTCATATCACAACGCCATGAACGCCATTGCACCGTGCGGAGGACATCGTCTGCCGACTCGCAAAGGTGGTAGACGGGGTGAGCTGTGTGCGGGAAGGTGATGTTCATATGCTAGACATACAGAGGAATTATTGTACAGGCGTAACGATAGAGTGAAATCACGACAGATGCATAGTATAATTATCATAATGGGGTGGATGGGAGACGAATGGGTCTCAGGAGGACTTTGGCAGTTAACTCTACCAATGCTATTGATGGCGTGGGAGACACCCGACCTCCGCTGATAAACCTCGAATTGTGCTATTTTCGAGAGTATCTCGACCTCTATTTGCCGGCGTCGGGACGTACTACGGCCTACGGGGAAGAACGTGAGCATGTGTAGATTGTGGAAAAGATTGAGTCCATACTTCAAATGCCCGCATGGCGTCAGGACTGTTCACAATCATATGATGTACCAGTTGAATGAGGACCTCGTTTTGCCTGGTGAGGTCCTGGTTTTGTTTGGTTAAATCGTGGATCTGGGTGGCCGCTGTGTTGACGTGCAACAACAGCGCCGCCATGTTGTATGCCAAGCTATCTTGTAGAGGTTGCTGTGTTGCTTGAAGCTCTTCGCGTACAGATTGGAAGGAGCGCTCCTGTTCTCGGGGATAGGGGTTGCTGTCGACAGGACTCCATTGAGTCTGGGTAACGGTCAGACGATGATGGGGGATGAGAAGTACGAAACGACGTGCCTGCCGTTGGCGATCCTGAGCTTTCTCCGAGCTAATAGGATCCATTTCGCCGCCGCCGAAGCCATGCCACCCAGGCGCACCCCCTGAATTGATCCGCACAATTTTGTTGAGTTGTTGGGATAGGCTTTCCACTGGGCTGTACGATTGCGTGTGGCCACCAGCGCCGCGGGAGTCATTATTACCAAGTGCAACGCGAAGACCTCTCTGAGTATGCGACATCTGTGTCTCATGTCAGTGTGCGCGCAAGGGGGAAAGGCAGGAAGCGGACCTTGCGTTTTGAGGGTTGCATGGCCGGGCTAGCACGGATTGAATGAGACGCGACTGAGTCGGGGATGGCGACGCGGGGCTTGATTCGAGCCGAAGAAGACTATTGGATGGCGACGATGATGCGTTTGGGACTGACCTCCGATTTCGCGCAACGGCAGCCTATTTATTCTCCTGGGAACCGCCGCCACGAGAGAGGGTTTGACTGGCCGTTCGTGGTGCACGCTACCCGCGGATAAAGTTACAGCGGCGAGGCCACACCTGGCGGCGGAAATAACAGTACATTTGATGCCCTACAGTCAGAGGCGAGGCAATCGGAATGGCGACAACCTTCTTCTAAGATGTGTGCCGGATATTTGAGACGGCTAGAGCAGTTTCAGGTTTCCAATGTGACAGACTGGCGAGGGAAATTAAACGTTTGTACGTCAGAGGTGGGAATGTGGACAAAAGCACGTGTACGTACCTTGGACAATGTTGTGCTTGGAAGATACAGGACAACGAATACACGAGGCGGTGACCAGTGGCCGTGCCGTCGGACTTCATTGAACTGTATTGTCCACGGAGAGGCATGAAACACACGGTCGACAAAAGGCCCAGTGGTTCAGGGACTCTGCTGGCACCGCATAGAAATCATAATTGAGGGACATATGCCATTCCCATAATGCCACCTATTCTGACGTCCCAGCATGAGATTTGGATGCGAAGCCGCTTGCGCGATATTGAGAAAGGTAATGATAATGCGTACATACCGAGAGACCTCCACCATGACTCGTCATTGATTAGGGCCTGACAACTCTTCCTTCCGAAACTTCTTGCGCGGCCTCGACGCATGTTTGCTCTCCTCATCTTCACCAACTATAGCATCAGCGAACGGGGTTGCTGATGAGGACCTGTCGCTGAAAGTGTGGAGTATGTTAGCAGGGCTACTCGTTTCAGCTCTTCCAAAGGCTTGTTGAATCAATTCAAGTCCCCGCGTATCGAACCGGCACAAGTGGAACGAGCTATCGCAGCGCGCAGTATTTTTGCAGCGAGCGCAGGGTTCCGGCGAGTACGATAGCACGGCACCTTAGAAAGGACACTGCGCATCGTATGCAAGTACCCCCAGTACCAGGCCGTCATGTTACGGCTTCCGGGATAAGCGGGTTTTATGCATATCGCCCACATTAGAGCCCATCCATCTGTTTTCTGCAATGTCCACCACCCACTCCAGATAGTCGAGGGGCTTGGTTGCCACCCTGACGCACCGACGGTAGTACGTGAGCAGGCGGGACTAGGCGTCCAGAGACAGTTACTCGAGCGCAACGAGAATGTCGTACACGTATTCGAGGGGTAGCGCAAGTTCTGGTAGACGCACCTTGTCTTGGTCTGAAATGCTGGGCAAATCTCTAAAATAGCCCTGAAGACTTCTCCGCACGAAGCTAGGCTCGAATCTGTTATACCCTAGCCTGAGTGATTAAGAGGGTAGGATGAGGCAAACACTTACAACGCAACCATTCCCATGCCATCGATACAATAGATGACTGCGACATGTTCGACATGTACATTTTACTCTTGCAGAGGTCGTCACGGTCGCAACCGCTTGTGCAGAGGTCGTCTGGAGCAGCCTGCCTAGCTGAGGAAGGATATGACTCCGCCAAAATGCAAGGATCATCTGCAGTGTTAATGGTCTGACTTGAATGTTCTCAGCGAGGCGATGCAGCTTCAGCTGGTAGCAAATTTGCTAAGGCCGACCGCGAAACGAACATAGCCATGACACCAGATGGATTGAAAGTTTGCGGGGACGAGACTATACATCTGACAATCTGCAGTACCTGCATTTATTATAATGAGTCTTCGAAGAGCGGTTGAGAGTCGGAAGGGTGCATTACCTCTACGTCTTCAAGTTTGAGACCATTTGACGAGGCTCTTCAGCCTTTACGATTTCTGGATGGAACAACAGATTCATAGATTCATCGCATGCTCGTCGAACTGTTACGAGCAGGCGTCGAGGAGCGTGAGACTAAGGTCCGACTGAGTGGTGGTCAAGAGAGAGAAGCGCCTCCACCAACTCTGCATGCTCGATCATTCGCCACGGTCCGTCACCCCGCCTACACCACACCATGGGCAGAAAACCATCGACATTCAGCGGTCTCTCCCAATTTGTCCTCGAGGCATTCAAGCAAGGCGACGACCCCGCCGCGTCCTCCTCCACCGCCCAGCCGTCTTCACACCAAACACCCACCCCCTCTCGCCCATCCACCTCGCAAAAACCTCAAAACTTTGTAACCTCACAGCGAGCCGCGCCGTCCGATTCTGCTAGCAACAGCACTGCAGGCGATGCTTCACCGTTAATAGGCGTCGTGCGCAAGGCGGACGCGCTCGATGAGGTCGAGCCAGACGAAGAAGAGGCGGCAGAGACGAGAGGTGGCAAGGGAAAGAGCAGAGAAAAGGAGCAGAGCACGCCCGCTCGCAAGAAGCGGAAAGTAGGGCTCCTGGGTCCGGGCTACGAGAGTGTGGATGCGACGGGGCTCGTGCCCTTTTACACCGACGCGTCCGAGGTGCCTGCACATTTGCGCAAATGTACGCCGCGCCCAGCATCCACTCTCCCTCGTCCAACTCACCATATGGCACCCGTCAGACTTCTTCCAGCGCAACAGGTACTTCTCGCTCTACGACGAAGGGTGTCTGCTGGACGACGAGGGCTGGTACAGCGTCACGCCCGAACGCGTCGCCGCGCGCATTGCGGAGCGGTGTCGGTGCGGGACGGTGCTCGATGCGTTTTGTGGCGTCGGCGGGAACGCGATTGCGTTCGCGCAGACGTGTGAGCGGGGTGCGTTCACCTCCCCTCTTCCGCCTCGAAAACACGACTGACCACCATGTTTGTTCGCCAGTCATCGCGCTAGACACCTCGCCCACGCGACTGGCACTCGCACGACACAACGCCGCTATCTATGGTGTCGAGGACCGCATAGAGTTCGTCCTCGCAGACTACCTGTCCTTTGCGCGCACGCTGCTCGCGCTCCCTTCAAAGCACCGCAAGATCGACGTCGTATTTCTGAGCCCGCCGTGGGGCGGGCCTGAATACATTTCTGGCGCAGCCGCCACTCCCACCACTCCTACCTCAAACCCGACGCCAGCACCGAAAGGAAAAGCAAAAGGCAAAGCCAAGCAAAATCCGATAGAGACGGCAAGCACAGAGGAACACCCCGAATACACCCTCGCCTCCATCCGACCTATCCACGGTGCAGACCTATTTGCGCTGACGCGGCAAATAACGAAGAACGTCGCGTACTTTTTGCCCCGAAATACGAGTTTGGAGGAGCTGAGCGCACTCGTGCCCTCTACTGGAGGAACCTCTGGGACGAGCGAACAGGGAGAACAAATGGAAGTGGATGCGGTGGAGGACGAGCGGATAGAAGTTGAAGAGGAGTGGATAAGGTCGAAGCTGAAGGCACTGACGGTGTACTTCGGTGGGCTAGCAGCAGGGCAGGAACATATGTTTGACGAGAACAGCTAACTGTCGTCCGTGTTGTGCCCCGTTGATATGATTGACAGCTCGTCGACCGAGATGCGTTATCCTGTTCTGAATTAAATGGACTGTAGTGAAGAGAAGGACTCAATAGGACAAAATGAGAATTGGAAAATATCGTCACGTTTCATGTCGTCAGGTGCAATACACACGGGCAAGTCTACGTCGACATTCGGAACATACGTGTATGTCTCCGACATCCAGCGACCTTTTCCGCCCATAAACGGCACCCTCGCCTCAGTCCCAAGAACTCTACCTTCATTCATCGTCGTACGACACACTCTGCGATAGTCTTGACAAGTCATCGCCATCGAAAGCCCCTTCAAGATAGAACCAAGACAGTCAATATTCCGCCCAGGACCATACAACACAAAGCACTCACGCCCGGCCCCAGTTCGGTGCTTTCCTCGATACGCAGCGAGTGGCGAACCAAGTACTGGCGAACCGCTCCACGAAGCGGTAGATGAGTTCAAACTGGAGTTGAAAGATGAGTCGGCCGGTAGCGAGTAGTAGAGTTGTCGCGAGGGCGTCGAGATTGGTGACGGGACGTAGGTACTGGACGAAAATGGTTTTTGGGGTTGCGGTGTTGATTGCTAGAGAAAGTGCGTGAGCATTAGTTCATGAGCCGGACGGTGGTGGTACGAAGTAACGAATGGGTAACACGCAGGGAAGATGGGTAGTAGGGAAGGGGAAGGGTGGGTGGTGGGTGGCCAGACGGAAGAAGCGCATGTGAATGGGTCACGACGTACACTTGACGCAAGATCAGACAGTTTCCGTTGCACTTTGGACGTCTTTGGTGTCAATGGCGCAGGTTTTGCAGGTGTCGGCGGTGCCGCAAAGGGCGCAGGTGGGTAACGCAGCGCATACGCCGCCTGCAGGACGTTCAAGCACATAATGCCGATCACGACCAATTCTACACCGACACACCCGTCAGTGTATTCCTCCACACGAATCGAGGTATACATACCGACGAAACACAGCGCACGCCACCACATTCCACCTCCCACCGCGGTAGCCCCTGCGTTCGCCGCCCATTGCTTGGATGATGACGCAGACCAGGACGACGCGGGGCGGTACAAAGCGCCGGGGTGCAGCGTCGAGTATGTTGGTGCAGGGGCGCGCCAGAGTGCGCGCAGTGCGGTCCAGGGGGCGGGTAGTGGGAGGAGGTGCGTCGCAACGAGGACGAAGCTCAGTCCTGCGAGGTTGCGTCGTACGCGCGCGATGGCCTCGTTGCGACGCGGCTTCAGTGTGTCAAGCATATTCATTCCGTTCGTTGTGTTGTGTTACTTCGTCTGCTCCTGAGTGCGGTCCAGTTGCGAGATTTGCAGTGATAAGTGCGTCCTTGTTTGTTCGAAGGCTTCGTGAGGAAGGATAACCGAGCGCGTTGGGGTGGTGGCTATAGGAAGACGACGAGGGAGTATGTCAGGGTTGTATAGGAGGTCGTCTATGCGAGGCTGAACGCGATGATGCGTGCGTGAAAGACGTGACAAGGAGGACGAGGGCAGGTTCGAGCACACATGCTGGCGCCAACGGGCAAAAGCACATCGGGCACGTGGATTTTCGGCGCCAAACAGATCACGGGACCGTGTACACTCTTTGCTGCAGCAGTGCGACGCGTTCAAAATTGAGGCTCCGAGACTGAAACCTAGCACAATAAACTTGCAGCACAACTCCCGGCGAAACACAATTCATAACAGAGTTTATAATAAAACCTACGAAGGTCAATCAGTGCCCTGAAACGTTGCATATGCGCGGCGCTACGTTATGACATGAATAGCAAACTCTAGATTTCATTCTCGTGTTATGAAGGGTATGAAACTGCCCGACTTACCGTCTCTGACACCAAATTCAATCGTCAAGCATATGGCAGAGCCTAGACTCATCCACATTCCACGTCCCAATTCATGCCCAGCGGCGCTCAGTCCAGGCCCGACGATGGTTCAGTCACTTCCAAAGCGCACGGCGCGCTACGCCGCCGATATCTTCGCCGCCACACACACTTCTCCTGCCACCATATTCTATCTTCTCTTTCCATCGCACGCCGTTTCCCCGCAGACATACGGTTCCCCCGCGCCACACGTCCATACATCGCCCCTGGCGCCACCGAGTGTTCGTTTCTCCCGCCTTGCTGCCATAGGGTTCGCCGTGCGGGAGCAATGGTCGGTACCGTGTCTGTATTGCTCGTGCGCGCCCGTTTTTGAACTCATGGACGACGGAACTCGGGCGATCTTGAGTTTGACAGTGCGGCGCGGCGTCGGGAGCTGTAGCCGCACGTTGTGATAGAGTCGGTACAGACTCCGGGCGGCGCGAGGTATCGCGGGCTTTGCATTCAAGATTCAATGCGCCTTCAGTTTTCCGCGCGGCGCGACGGTCGTCTGAGTTTCTTGGGCAGCACGAGCCCGCATGATCCTCGCGCGGTCTCGTGGTGCGTGCTCCGTGTCCGGACGCAATAGGTGCGTATACATAATCTAGGTTCGGCGCATGATTGGGTGTGGGCCGACGTCAGCGCGAACATGCCGAGCCCTGCAGTTGACCACGATTGAATGCTGCACCGGAGACAGGAAGCGCTGCGCCGGGGCGGAACAGTCTGAATGTCTGAATGGTTGAATGGAGAGAATAATTGAGCGTGGGTAGGCCGTGGGGTCGGGGCGACATGAATAGCGGTTTGAACGGGGGTCGGCACGGCGGTGCGGCTGGGACGCGGTGAAGCGCGGCTGTTCCTTCTGTGGACGTCGGGAATGTGGTGGAAATTCGACATAGGCAGAGAACATACCGGAAGACGAACGGTTGTTGGCTGTCACCCTCGAATGTCGGAAAATGAGGAGGGCACCGGCACCCCTCGCACAAGGTTTTTGACCGGTCTCGGGACGGACGTGCCACCGCGGGAGCAGTACGCCACCGTCTGGCAGTATCCCATCGGCCAAAAACAGCGCGACCCTGTACGAGACGCAAAGACGTCAACGTCCCCATTCGGATTGCTGCATTCGGGCAGTCTTCCCAGCTTCTATTAATCACCCTCCTGCGCTTCGTCACTTTGAATTTCGAGCGCTTCTCCACTCTTCGCGGAGTTCTCCAGAACGCGGAGCCATTGTACCCGCAGCACGCGTGGGTGCGCGTGCGCCTGGAGGGTGGCTTCCGTCGTTCTGCTGGGGTGTCTTCGCGTTTTCGTTTCCCGATGTGGTGGAGAGGAAGCCTGTGTGTGTGTGGTGGATGGGTATCTACATATGGTGGACGCGTGCTTCCCTGACGTGGCGATGTCTTGTATTCCCGACATGGCAGTGTCTTTTGTTCCCCATACATTCGGACGCGACGAACGCTTTGCTCGGCTGCGGCGGCGTGACACCTGGACATCAAATGCTGGGAAGCCCCCTGCGATGGACGTCAAGGGTCCGAACCGTCCAGCTTCGTACTGTATGTCGTCGCCGGCGTCCAAACGGCGGAGGCGCAGCGCACGTCCGATGCCGACGCGATGGCACACCGTCAACGAAGAGAAAGAAGGCGAAGGTCGCTGAGCTTATTCGTGGTGGTTCGAGCTTCTCCTGAGTTCATCATGGGATACCGACACTTCGCCGCCCGACATCCTCGAGTTTTTCCACGAGACACCGCTCTTTGTTCATTGGGAGCTGCGCAGGGCCAACAGCTGCCGGGACCCAAGATAGACTCGGTGGTGTTGTGATGCGCGCACGGTGTCCGGCCTCGGGATCACAGCTCTGCCTGTGGGAAAACAGCGCTGGGGCGCTGGGAAAGAAGGACCCTGAAGAAGGCGGGCTGGAGAAGGATGTGGGGAGACGCATCGCGATAGATGCGCGGATGCTGCGTTGCGCTCAGAGGAAAAGAGCTGAGGAAGAGACAAGGAAGCGGGAGATGGGAACGCGCTGTGCCCGAGGGTGATCTGCCCCCGTCTTCCACGCAGGACGTCTGACGAGGAGATGACCGCTCGGACCGTGCATGAATTCTTGGTTCCGCCTGGGATGTCCGTTTGTGCAAATTTGGAGGGTCTCCGGCAGATGGAGGTAAAAGAGAAGGATGATATCAACGAGTCCGATTCAATAGGCTGTCGGTCTAATGAGAGAACTCCGAATCGTTCTGCAGTAAGCCTATACGCAGGAATGGTAGGCCCAGAGCAAGCTACTCCCTTCGCAAGACCCATAGGTGCGAGGCCGAGTCGCTGGCACTGAACGGATTTCTGAATGCGAAACATCAATCTGGAAAGCGAGCAGGCTACGACCAGTGATCCCAAACCGTGACGCGTTCGGTCGAGGTAGAGCAAGAACCACAGCAGAAGGTTGAGGAAAAGTCGATGTACAGAAGTTCGGAAAGAGATGGGAGCATTGTCACGATTGTGACCGGTAGCGCCCAAAGTTTTTCGCACGAACGCTCATCCGTGATCAGAGAGAACGCCCACAGTGCCCAT
>BSCZ01001547.1:501292-529162 GCA_027924225.1 Bjerkandera adusta | reverse complement strand
GCCTCAAGCTGATCCGTCGCCTAGGGCCAACACGAGTTCCAACTGCGCAACCAAAATGACATGCGCTTGGTCTTTATTTTCGCCTGTGAGTACATATAACTATCCGTGCACTATAAAATTCTGACAGCACAAAATACAGGGTGCAGCGCCGTTTGACAATACCCTGTGTGCCGTACCCGTACCCGTCCATTTACCACATTGTTGTCTCCACGCCTCCACGCTGTATCATATGTAGTAATGTAAATAGCCCAATATAATTTATTTTACATGAATTTATGGGGTAACGACCGTGTGGACGACGAGAGGCGGGATTGATGCGCTCTTCATCAATCGGGACAACCACCATCACCGGTTGGCACGCGAGACGACAGAATTGTTGTATCACTTGCAAGACCCGTATAAGGTCGGTAGAACTTTGCGTTTAGCTCTCGCGGAACGTTGTGCGACTTGCAATGGATTTTGGCGCTTATATGTCAATTTCAATGATTGTACCGCCCTTACAAGGACGTGCATATCTTATGAATTTTTCTTGATGGATGCATCACGTACCAATTCACGCTTTCTCCACGTGGCGGAGCAGGAGGCCGAGCCCGCGCCAGCAGGCGGATCAGACTTGCAGCAGATGTCGCCCCTGGAACCAGAACCGGTGTCAATGCTGTTCTAAGATCATGAAAATGCTCACACTGAGGGCTTGAGTTGTGGCGGCGGTGGTGGGCATAGCACAGCGTAGATTTCGTGCATCAATAACATAGCCAGACGAGGAGAATATTACAAGCGGGACCCAGCATGTGAACGCGACTACAATAAAGAATCAAGTTTCGAAAGCACCTCGAGGACGCCCGCGACGAGTTCAAAGCACAGGTCTTCGTCTCCACGCATTTCCTTTTTGACCTCTTGTACGAGCCCAAGGATGGACTCG
Organism: Bjerkandera adusta; assembly: GCA_027924225.1. Classification (NCBI taxonomy): domain Eukaryota; kingdom Fungi; phylum Basidiomycota; class Agaricomycetes; order Polyporales; family Phanerochaetaceae; genus Bjerkandera; species Bjerkandera adusta. The sequence goes on along the minus strand of BSCZ01001547.1, from coordinate 528,243 downwards.
CGCCCGCTGACCTGGCCGCCCATGCCTATCCGCGCGGCCTCGCGTCGTTTGGTGCTGCTCGCGGAGCGCCCGTTGGCGGTGCCAGATGCAGAGCCAAGGGGCCATGCGGAGAACTCTGCGATGAGGTCTTCGCAGCGCTGGAACGCGGCCTCGCGCTCCTCGTATGTGAGGCGGCCGAAGGCGTTATCGAGGACGCTGGCGGCGTAGCTTGCGGAGGCGAGGCAGACGGCGCGCATGCAGCGGGCCTGGGTGCCCTCCTTGTCCAATGCTGCTGGCGAGACGGCGGAGGTGGTGGAGGTGAGGAGGGCGGTGACGCGTGCGATGATGCTTTCCTTTGTGCGGATGTCTGCGACGGGGTGGGTGGCCATGTCGAAGAGGAGGAAGTTGCGTTTCTCGGTGCGGAGGACACCCTTGTCGACGAGGCCCTTTGCGAGGCGTTCGCGGACCTGCTTGAGCTGGAAGCCGATCTTCATGACGTTCCAGGTCTCGCCTGTGGCGCCCGGGGTATGATCGCACGAGGAGACCGGATATGAGGCATATGAGTGGACGCACCGCTGAGAAGGTCTATCCATGTGTTTATTCCCATCCGCTCGCCCATCGCCTCCGTCTGCTTCATCATCTTCAGCGTCTCGTCCAGAATTGTCTCGCCCGTGAGTCGCGTGTCGACGACTTCCACTATTCGTTCGGAGGGCGGTAGTGAGCGCCTTGAGGCGTCTCGTACGAGGGCGATCCGTCTTCGCAGCGCAAGTTCGATGAGAATGCACCCGCGGAGGGCGTATGATATGTTGTCGTTCCAGAATGATAGATACCCCTGGAGATGCACAGGTCAGCAAGGATTGAATTTTGAGTTCGTAGTAGGGAGAGAATTGGAAAGCAGGTAAGCGCAGTGGCGATACCAAGGAGAGGATGGTGGCACAAACGTCTACGAGAGCTGCAGAAGTTCATGCTGGATAGCGAGGATCCTGCAGTATCTCGCGGTACCCCGCGAGAGTAGGACCACGGAGGAACGCGGCTCTTGAGGACCGGAGAACGCGTCGATCATTCCACAAGCCTGAGAACTCGTGGAAAGACCCTTGACGGTCATATACCGCTCTGAATCACCGTAACTGTGCGAGGATGTCACGCCGCAGTCGCGTATGAGGCTGAAGTGCCCCCGAGGCGGTCCCTCGCACTTGGGCCCCGCTGGACGCCAAAGAGCCGTCGCAGCGTAAGGCGAGAGTGGGTGGTGCGTATGATTATCGGATACGCCAGGATAGTGATAGAAAGCGTTGTGCGGGCTTGATGCCGCTCGTACGGCAAAGGGTGTAGTCGATGCTGAATTGGACGCGTTTGAAGCACGGCGGCCAGGCGCAGGGACTGCAAAGCGGACGGAAAGAACTGCAGGAAGACGGATACACACCTGCTTATCCTTTAGACCCAACAGCAATACTTCCTCCATGATCGTAAGACGCGGTGCCTTCCCGCCCTGCCTGACATCCTCGTCCTCCTGTTCGAGCAGATCGCGCGGGTCGTACGCAATCTTGCTGCCGCCCTCGAACGCGGAGCCCGCATGTGACGTCGACGCGCTGAGACTGGGCGAGGACGAGTGCTTGCTGGTGGAGGTGGTGTTGTTTTCGTTGAGGCCCCAGGCGTCGCCTTCATCGTCTGCCTGGGTGGAGGATGCGCCGACTCGCCGCCGCGAAAGACCGCCAGCAGAGGCCATGTGGGGAGCCGGGTCGGTCTACGTCGAGGAAAGGGTGGAGAGTGGAGAGGAAGACGGGGCGGACGGCGAGTCCGTCGGTGCGAGTATCATGATGCATGATGAGCGTGCCGTCCATGGCTGCGCAGGCGGCTCGCGGCAACGGCCGAACGACTTCTTCCTCGACCACCACGTCCCTCTCGCTTTGCCGTCTCCTCTGAAGCGTGTTCTGGTTCGACTACTCGCGGACGCTGGTTGTATTTCTGGCGTTCTGTGGTCTCCCTGCCCTGCCGCGACGCTGTCTGCTTTTTGCTTAGCGCTTCCGCTACGCCGATGCCGTGCCTGGGTGTTCTATGAGCAACCTTATTCGTGGCCGTCAGCGACCTGGCAGAGCCGCTCCCGACGTCATGCTCCCAAATGGCCCCACCGGTTTAGAGTACGTGGTGAGTAGAGCTGCCGTTTCGCACGCTGGGCTGGACGCTTATGGACCGTGTGCCAGTGTCTGATGTACCGTAGTCGAGGGATATCTATATGGACGCGTATATACGCACTTGCCACGAGCTGGACGCGACCATTGAGCTGCGTGAAATTGGACTAGGGCTGGCCTGCCATACGTCAGTGAATACTCTCTGTCTCATCGCGGGCCCCATCCGCGGTTCCCCCGTAATCCACCAACGCGTAGCCAGCTTCTTGCGAGACTCCCAGCACGCACTCAGCAGTCACAGATCTGTGAAGTTCATCCTACCACGAGGGGCGCATACGTCAACAGCGTGGCTCGACGACCCTTCTCCCACCTTAGCTTCGCTGCCATTTCACGCCGTCCAGCCTACTAAGCTTAGCATACACCACGGTCGGTATCCGGCTTGTTACCGAGTTGACGTTCGCTCATTCTGTCAAAGCTCCACAGTGCTTGCTGATGCTACGTCTCGCCCTGGATGAATGCGCGGATCTGGAGCAAAGCTGACAGCCAAAGGCGCATATACCTCAATATCATAAGCTTGTTCGACACGCCTTCCACCGCCGACGCGTCCTATGTGCCCGTTTTTGATTTAGATGCGGAGAGTATAGCCAAGCGAACTTTCATACGCCGATATCGAGGACTCAAGCGATAACTCAAGGCCTGAACGCGAAACTTGGTGCCGTTGAAACGGCGGACGTTACCTTCTTTTGCGCCAACAGGCTCAAGGATCCGGGGCCAAAGTTTACGCAGGAGAAGCTCTACTCGCTCAAGTCGCCGTTGTTCAACGTAGGTCGCCCCTCGTAGCCTTTGTCCCACTCAACGATAGCTGAGTTAGTAGGTGCACCTGAATGCCCGTTCGTACCGACAACGACTTAATCTTAGCGGCGGTTTCCAGCGAGCTTAAGACAGCTCCTTCGTAATGCATGGGTTATTGGTGTGAGTGGGGCCTCCTCAGTTCGATCACCACGCTAAATTAAGCCAATAGCTAAGATCGACATCAATATTCCCGGGGAGCATTCGAGTCATACAAGTGACATGGTCAGTAGCGGCCAGTATCAGCGCATACAATGCGCCGTACACCCATGACTCGACGTCTTGATAAGCTCTTGTGGTGGGAACGAACGAGTCACCGCTACATATACTTCACAAAGAGCAGAAAACGCGCCTCAAACACTCAGGTCGCTCTCTGGTGACTCCTATGGCTCCCCTTTCGCATCCTGCGGTTCGAGGTACGCAACATGCTCGATATATCGTTGATATCGTGGTGAACGCGACGCTTCAGATGGCTGGTTCCACGAGATGTCCGCTCAATGGCCCGGGCAGGCTATGGCGCTGAAGGTCCGCAAGATCCTTCACGTGGAGAAATCGCTGTACCAGGACGTGCTCGTCTTCGAGTCAGAGACGTACGGCAACGTCCTGGTCTTGGACGGTGCCATCCAATGCACGGAACGCGACGAGTTCTCGTACCAAGAGATGATTGCCCACATCCCCCTCGCGAGCCATCCCAACCCGGAGAAGGTGCTCGTCATTGGTGGAGGCGATGGTGGGGTCGTGCGCGAGGTGCTCAAGCACTCCAGCGTGACGAGTGTCGTTCTATGCGACATCGACGAGGCGGTCGTCCGCGTATCGCGTCAGTTCCTGCCACACATGTCTTCCCTTCTCAACGACCCACGCGTCACCGCTCACATCGGCGACGGGTCCAAGTTCCTTGCGGAGAACACCTCGACATACGATGACATCGTCACTGACTCGTCGGACCCCGTTGGGCCCGCGGCGTCGCTGTTCCAGAAGCCGTATATTGAGCTTCTGCATGGTGCTTTGGCCCCGGGAGGACACATTTCCACACAGGCCGAGAGCCTGTGGCTCCACCTCCCTCTCATCAAGGACCTCGTCGCCACCACGAAGACTATCTTTCCCCTCGTCGAGTACGCGTACACGACAATCCCGACCTACCCGTCTGGCCAGATCGGCTTCTTGATCTGTTCCAAAGACCGTACCCGGAATCTCAAGGAGCCTCTCCGGATGGTCAAACCCACTCGCTACTACAACGAGCAGGTGCACCGTGCGGCGTTCGTCCTGCCCGAATTCAGCCGCTCGCGCCTCGAGGATGGAGTAGATGTTCAACCTACCTTCGGCGCGTCATCACAATCGACCAAGCCTTCGAAGAAAATCCTCCTTCTTGGGTCTGGCTTTGTCGCGAAGCCCGCCGCAGAGTATCTCACCCGCAACCCATCCAACCACCTCACCGTCGGCTGCCGCACGCTCAAGGCTGCGCAAGACTTCATCGTCGGCTTACCCAACGCGACCGCCATCTCCCTCGACGTCTGCGATACTGCCGCGCTGGGGGCGGCCGTGGCAGCACACGACCTTATCATTTCGCTCATCCCCTACATCTACCACGCCGCGGTTGTCGAAGCTGGCATCAAGGACAAGACGCATGTACTCACAACAAGCTATGTGAGTCCTGCTATCCGCGCGCTAGAGCCCGCCGCAAAAGCAGCCGGCATCGTCGTCATGAACGAGATCGGGTTGGACCCGGGCATCGACCACCTATACGCTATCAAGACGATTGGCGAGGTTCACGTCAAGGGGGGCAAGGTGCATGAATTCTACTCGTACGGATGCGGCTTGCCTGCGCCCGAATGCGCTGGGAACCCTCTAGGGTACAAGTTCTCATGGTCCGTGCGCGGAGGGCTTCTCTCGCTCCTGAACGATTCGGCGTATGTTCTAGACGGGAAGCAAGTCGACGTCGCAGGACCTGACCTTATGACGCACATCACGCCGTACGTGTACTCGCCCGCATACAATCTAGTAGCGTATCCGAAACGCAACTCTGTGCCGTTTCGCGAGTTCTACGGAATTCCAGAGGCACGGACTGTGAAGCGCAGTACGCCGCGATATCAAGGTTTCCCGGAGTTCATTCGGGCGTTGGTAAAGCTTGGGTGGATGGACGCGGGCGTGAAGGAGTGGTTGACCGGGGAGTTGAGTTGGGCTGAGGCGGCGCAGAGGGCGATGGGTGCTGCTGCTTCTGATGAGAGGTGAGTCGCAGCGCTCTAGTACCGAATCGCAGAAACTGATACTACTTGACAGCTCCCTGGTCGCGCGAATTCGCGAATTGTGCGCATTCCCCAACGAAGCGGAAGCATCGCGCATCATATCTGGTCTACGCTGGATTGGTCTATTCTCGCAAGATAAAATCGTACCGCGCGACGGCAACCTTTTTGACACGCTTTGCGGTCGTCTCGAAGGTCTGATGCAGTATGGCCCAGGAGAGCGGGACCTGGTCATCCTTCAACACCGTTTCGTCGTCGAGTGGCAGGACGGCTGCACTGTAAGCCCTTCCGATCTGCTTTGCAAAATCGAGCTTTCCACTGATCTTCGTGTAGGAAACTATTACTTCGACGCTAGAGGAGTACGGTCATCCTTTCAACCACTCTGCCATGGCACGTCTCGTTGGCCTTCCGTGCGGTATTGCCTCGCAGCTTATCCTGGATGGTGTTATCGCTACACCTGGCGTTCACGCGCCGTATACGAAGGAGATCTGCGACCCTATTCGAACCATCTTGGAGAGCGAGGGCGTGGGGATGATCGAGAGGGTGTTGCGAACGGACAACTCAACCAAAGAACTACAGTTTGAAACGTTTATTCTATGCACCAGTCGACGAGAAAATACACAACACAGTTATGCTACAGGCCCTCGTATCGGGAATTTCTAAATGCTACATCAGACTTGGAAATCATACAACTTCTTCAATACAGCTTTGAGGCGTTCGTTCTTCTGCGTCAAGAGCGTGCGCGTTGTCGACACTTCTGGGTCTTCCATGAGATACGTGCTGGCGCGCTCTGCTGCGTTCTCGCTCCCCAGCGCGAGGCCGTTGATCAACGAATCTTGCAACTCGTTCGCGATGGAGCGGAGAAAGTCGTGGTCAATGACGCGGGGGATGTTGTCGATTATGCGCTACAAACATATTTGTTCAGTCAGAAACACGATTCGGTTGACGACGAGACATACCTTGTAGCTGACGTGGAAGTATGCAGACGTTTCGGCCATGACGATTAGCTCTTCCTCGTACTTGTCGGGGCCGTGCAATCTTGCCAGTGCGTGTTCGTCAGAAGGGTATCCCAACCGCGCAAGGAGGCCTTGTAATTCGGAGATGTCCTCCGGGTCGGCATGGCCACCTTTGGGGGCCTGTGATGGCATGTCAACTTCTGTTACTTGCACCAATTGGACGATGTTACTCACGCGTGCCTTCTTGTACTTCACAAGATACTTGTCCCGGTACGATGAGAAGTAGTGGTCGTTGTTTGTGAACGGAGGGTTCTCGAGCTCGAGCATCCATTGAATCCTATCGAGCGTTTTGGCGCGGGACCGTTCGATCTGCTCCTCGACGATCGTTCGTACATGTTCGAGCAGCGGTGTACCGCCGTACCCCCCGAAGTGCTTGTCCGCAAGTAGACGAAGCTCGTACTGCGCTGCCTCGTACACAGCAGAGAAGCACTTCTGGGAGTACTCGTCCCAGTCGATGAAGAACGTCTCGATGAGGGCGACCTTCGCGACAAACGGCGTATTGTACGGGAGTTGGCGCGTTAACGACCTACACAAAAAGCGTCAGCTCTGGGGGAAACGGCTGAATTCGAAGCTAGGCGTATACTTGTGAATGTGCGCCCGGACGTCCTCGAGATACATCGGAGCGGTGGCAGGGCTGTCATCGAGACTGGGGTCGGAAGCGGCGTCTGTGTCGCTGTCGACCGCGATCTCGGTGAAGTCATCGAGATCATCAGCGATCTGCTCGTTCTCGTATGGCCTAAAGCGCGGTGCAGTCTTGCCAATGTCGTGTTTGAAGGCCTTGTACACAGGGCGGCAGCGCTGAATGAGTCGTTCGTGCGATTCGGCTCCTTGAATGAGCGCGTTAGCTTCGCTTGCGAAAGCGGTGACGAGTCGGAGGAGTTCTGCTGTGGGGTTCTCCGAGGGAGGCGGTGGGAGTTCGTCGAGCTGCGCCTTGATTTGGGCTTGTGATTCCTTTGCTTCTTGACGAAGTTTCGGAAGGCTGTAGTGGACCAATAAGTACGACACTCACGATCAGACAGCAGACGTACGCTTTTCGGATGACATTTCCTAACAGCCTACTCAGCTCTCTCGTCAGATTTGGCGTGCCCATTCGGTCGCGCAGCTCAGGCTTGCTACTCCAAGGTTGTTCCGTTTCGAAGAACTGCTCTTCGCGGAGCCGTGCGTGCTCGAGCGAAAGACCATCTTCGAGCTCCGTAGGGTTTCGTTGTTTCGTGATGTAGTAGCCATCTTCGATGAGCAATCAGCGCGGTGATCCTCACCAGGAACAGCGCACTCACATTTTAAAGGATGACTGCGACCTTCAAGGACGCTGATCCAAATCGCTTCTTCGCCTCGTTGGATGAGATCGGGCTTGGTCAGCACACCTAGCGTATCACAATGAGTAAAAGAAGCGTGGGTCCCACAGGAGAGAACGTACCAATTGTCCGCGAGCCTTTTTCGTCCTCCAATTGCGCCAGATGCGCGGCACCTTGGTTATCAATGTCATCTGCGCTCACGATGAGTATGCCGCTCTTCGCTAAAGACGTATAAACATGACGCACCCCGCATAGTGATGGTCAAAAGAATAAGGGTATTGCCCTTGATGTGTTCCGCGACCATGTGCCGGACAGCTTCGATGTTTCCTCGGTCCTCGCCACTTGCTACATTCGAGATGATGCCTAAGAACATGTGAATCAACTATTTGCGTCTTGTGCAGACTAACCAGTGGCAAGATCTTACCAGGAAGATCGATGAAGGATAAGTCAGTCACGTCGGGCGCCGAAAGGTCCAAGCAAACTACGTTGCTCGAGAACGCGAGTTGCTTGATCGACTCCGCTGGTTTCTCGCCTTGCTTCAAAGACTTGGTATCGAACGTCTCGAATACGTCCTTGGGAACGCTGGGGTTAAGAATTGCGAGCTGTGCGCGCCTGATCATCTCTTCGAGTTCCGACTTGTCGTGCAGGAGTGGTCCAAACTTCTCTTCTTTGGTTGGGATCTTTCTACCGTGCTCGTCGGTTTCACGTCGCAACAGAACCTGGCATTGCCAGGGACCGGAGCTGTGCGTCAGCCGACATTCCATGGGGCATCTAGGGTGGCGAATGTTGAGTGGCTCTGTTAAGGCATCATCGCAAGAAGGAAGCGTTACCGTGTACATGTTCCGCTTGCACGAGGAAGTGTGATCTGAAGGTTAAATCGTGAGCCACTCTGCCCAATATCGCGCACAACAGACGTACTCCGCTGATAGCTTCGATCAACGAACTCTACCAATTGGATCAGGATCCCTCCGCAACGACACCAATTGCTCATACCTTCCCCGCACTCTGGTTACCGATGACAGCAATCCTTGGAAGGTCGAAGTCGGCTTGGGCACTGCAAGAGCAAAGAGAGTCAGTGATGTACGGGTGTTCGCATGGTCACTTTGTACGCACCCCAATGCTCGAAGGGAGGTGATCAAAGCTATGAGCTTCCGGGCCTCTTGTGCAAACCTTGTACCAGAGATATCTGCACCATGAGGAACCGTCTTGCTATCGACATTCTGAGTGCCTAGCATTCTACCTAGGTGTGGCGGTTGGCGTTCGTGCTAGGTCAAGTCGGTGCAAAAGAATCGAAAGAACGTTGATGTCGTTGTACACGTTGAAGTCTGAAAGCGAGGGGGGATTGTGATTCAAAGACGGTGGGTACGCATGGGTTATATGCCCTGAGAGATGATGGTGCGAACAAAGATGGCTTCTTTCGAACGACCGCACGACAACAACGCGTTCATCGAGACGCCCATATACGCGGTTTCGAGGTACGGTAGCTGAAGCAACACGTCAGACTAGCTCGCTTTCATCGCCACTGGTGTGATGGGCTTACGGCAAAATCAGTTTAAGTACAACAGACTGCCTTCAAAACTGTCACGTCGACATAGCTTCAGTATTTGATGGACCAAAATCGCGCCTAGGCCATGGGTCGCTGAACAAAAGGTTCCAGCGCGGAGCGCTGGGCCTGAAATTGATATGAGATTCGTCTGAGTGGGGCGGCAACGCTGTAGATACTCCTACCAGAAGGGTAAGGAAGTTATCCAACAACAGATAGAGCTACGATACACACCGTCATGCTCCAGAGCATAGTTCACAAGCACGTATGGTAGTCGGCGATGGCCTCGAAGACATGGATCATCTATCATCGGCGGCGTTTTTCACCCATACTATCGCCAGAACTGTTTTAAACCCGGCTTATGCGTGAGCAGCTAAATAATCGGTCAAGCATAACAATTCAATACGAAACATGAGCCACAAAACAGGCTACGAAAAACACACCATTTTCTGCCAAAATGTGCATATCGTCGACGATATGGTATACCTCGGCGCACTACGGCACGAAAATGAGGCAAGAAGATGGAGAAGACCCATTCAAGACTTACTATCTGTCGATCCCTCGCCGCACTTGCCTCGAGGATACCGTGTGTAGGGCGCAATTGAGGTTGCGTGCCCATACGTACCAGTGAGAAGAGCGAATCGGATCGCCTGCCGTACGCGCCGTCGTATCACTCGGACCGAGCCTTCTTGGTCTCTCAAATCCGCTCATTGCACTCTATAGCCGCCGCGCTTGAGTGCCGATTGACAGCTTACGGCTTGTGTACGGGCAATTCGTGTACGAGTCGTCCGAATATATAGTAATACCTCGACCTCCTTGACCCGGAAAAGAGACCGAATGCAACGCTATGTCGCCGCGAGCACTGTGAGAACCATCTTTCAAATTAATAATGTGGCGTACTTACCGTAATCGAGCTCTTCCCATCCGATTCTGCAAGCCTCGCATCAAAGGTGTTCAAGTTCGCGCCTGTGGATGAATCGAGGGCCAGAAGTTAAGATGACGAAGGCAAACAGAGCATCTACACTTGAGCGCATAAGCGAAAACGTGCTGCCTGAGTTCCATGATGGAAACTCGGTGGGGGGGCGTGAGTATTAGGATTTGCGAGGACGTGGTCAGGAGAAAGCCCCAGGCGCGTATACCAACGCGACGCGCGGGCGCGGCGAATCCGCCCCCGCCGCGTGACACAGTTCCCACGTGCCTGACCCGTGCCCACGACAGTTCGAAGTCTGCTCTCATCTTGTATCCTTCCTGAGTTCACTTGCCAACGTCGAATATACAATCCAGTAAGCCCTACACTTGGATTAGGAGGCTTGGTGCTAAATGATGCATTTGGGCGACGCTTTACACTTCCGACTATCAGCTCATCAGCATGTCTGGCCCTATCCCCGAGCTTCCACTCGACGTAATCATCGTCGTCTTTCAGCAACTAAGCTTACTCGAAGAACGGAAGGCTCTGGCGTGCTGCTCACAAGTCTGCCGTCTGTGGTATGACGACGCGCACAGAATGCTCGCTTCTCGAACGACAATCCGCCCAATGGGTGGGACCGAGGCCAACGACCAACACGAGGGATGGACCGAATGGCATAGTCAGCTCATGGAGGTACCCGCGATCCCCGAATACATTGTCCGGCTGTCGATCTCGAAAAACACATTCCTAGACCATGCCTGGCTCAAGGGTGCTCTCGAATGCCTTCCTCGCCTTCGTCATCTAGCCATTTACCTACCTGGTACCTTCCGATATCGTTTCTACCCCGGGTCACACCCCACACCCTTTGACATCCCTCTCTATACACTTGTGATAGACTCTTCAGCATCATTTCTTTCAAACGAGACGGTGCTTGCCGTAGTGCGATGCTTCCCCAAAACAAACTTCCTCTGCGTCAATGGTATTCCGTCCAGCTTGCCAAAAAGCTACGCTGGAAACAATGATATTTCCGCGTCCTCTATCTCTCTAAAGGGCTTGTACGAGTCGGGGAACCACGACTGGTACGAATTCCTCAGCCAGCCGCCCACCGCGCAAGCCATCCGTCACCTCCACCTTGATCTACGCCGAGTTTACCATATATGCGACGAGAAGACCGTCGCGTTGTTCAGGAATCTCACGAACCTCGAGACCCTAGAGCTTGACCTTCAGATCAATCCTGAAAGTTGGCCTCCTGGCACTCGCATTTGGGACCGATGCCGAATCTTCGAGAAATCTCTCGAACCGGTCCTATCGGCCACGATACACACATTCTGTTTCCGTCTTCCTGAAGAGGAGAAGTCGCTCAGTGAAGAATTCTCCTACGCGTCCCTAATCTTCATTCCATTATTGAACGCAATGCCTCGTACGCTTCGCCACATTGAGATCCGTCGTGGTGGTCGGTCTCAAGAGAGCAAATGGTTCTTGGGATCTGCGTCTGCGACTACGAGACGCTTCACCGTCGAGGGGTTCGCACGATGCCTCAAACGGTTCCCAGAGCTACGGACGGTGGAGATCATCATAGACTGGGAAGAGAGCGACGAGCAGATTTCGCAATACCGGGAATTTCTGGAGAGAAACTTTCCGGAGTTCGTATCTCGCATCGGTCTGCGGTTTAGCACCCCCCTTGCTTCACCCTCACCTTTCGAGCGCTGGTAGTATCCTGGGTGAGTATTCCGGACCTATCAACGAAACACCTTCCTCATAGACTTTGAACAGAAGTCAAGATGCGCGGATCTCTAGGGGTTTACACTGTCATGTAGGCCTATCCGGGTTCGCTTTTCTCCCCGCAATATCTCCTAAGTTAATAGAGATCACGACAGTTTGCGAGGCGAGTGCTTTGCGCTTGACGGGCCTCAGAGTGCTAATGGCGACAGACTTAGGGCACTCGATTGTACACAACGTCAAGACGTGGAGATCGTACACCGCGAGGACTGCCTGTAGAATACTTCCTAGAAAAACATACAAATATCATGGGGGTTTACCCTTTGAGGTCGTTCGTGTTCCCCCTCGCCGGACCATCAGCCAACTAAATTTCACCAGTCACGACTTCAACGACCCCACACGAGCACTCCGAATCTTGTCGGCCGCAGCTCGCAAGCACTGCGCTGGTCCTGCTTGTTTAAGAACGCACGGACACGACGCCATCCGCATTTCATCCCAGCTACGTTACGCCTTTCTGTCTAGCGAGATCTATCTTCGCGTAGCTAGGGCAGAAGCGTCCTCGAACTACTACCACAAGTCATCAGAGCTGCATCCATAGCCTCAAACCATTGATGAGTACTCACAGGTTTACCGACCATACAATGGCCCTGGCCACTCTGAGCGAACCTCTGAAGTCAATCGCAATGCGCCACGTGCCACGAGCTCCGGGAACGAGTCCTCCAGATGCGCCCTGTACTTCGCTATTCCCTCGACAGTTTCCGGAGTGATCTGTCTGTCGTCCAAAATCACTTCCAAACCGCGTAATTCGGAAAACCGCGTCAGACAGTCTCTTATGGACTCGATGTCTGCGGGGTCGCAATCCACGGTCGCTTCATCGAGGTCATAGCCGAACTTGACCCAAATTTCGAGGTTTTGAAGCGTGGAAGGCACAGCCTGCAACAGCGCGAGCCATATGCTCAAAACGCGGGAGCGTGGGAATCGAGGAAGACGGACGCGAAAAGTGTGGATCGTCGGAGAGAAGGCTGGTGCAAAGTTTTTTTTGAGGGTAATGAGTTCGTTGGTCTCAGGGGGGTCCGAGGCGCCGACATACGTGATGAGATCCACCTCGAGAGTCTCGAGGATCTCCGCACGGGTGAGTAGTTCAACACAACCTCCCTTGTACAGGGTTACAAATGAAGGAGGTACAAGGCAAAGGTGGCGAAGACCTCGTGCGATTCGGGGCTGGCTGAACACCCTAAACCAGTACTTGTGCTCGAGGTTATTGTCGCCGTTGAAAATGATAGATGATGGGGAGATGTCACAGTTGATTGGCATATTGTGGGACAAACTCAGAGCGCACCTGTCAATGTGAATCGATTTGGTACGGGGGAAGCACTGTAGCAGGACCAAAGGGGCACCTGGTAAGGTGAAATAGAGATCGCGAAGTTGGAGGATGTCCAGCTGGTGCTCAAACGGTGTAAGAGCCTCGAAGTTTGAGGTGAAATTTTGCAGGTAGCGTGCGCGGATACATAGACAGCGCAGACGGGGGAGGGACGCAAGGGCGGTAGCGAGCCAGGCGTGGTCGAAGAATTTGTTGTCTGTAACGGTCAAACGTACAATGCTCGAGGCATCTATTGGGAGCTTCAGGTAGTGCCCGTGCCGTTTTGCCCAAACGCTTGGCCCAACATGACCTCCGAGGGCCATAGAGAAGACGACAGATTGTGAGGCGAGGGCTTTACGAGCCTCGGGGTACCAGGAGCGACAGACTTGGGAGCAATGCGCTAGAGCTTTCCGTTCACCGATCCGCTCGAAGCGTTTGAAAATGAGGATGATGATGTCGAGGGGAATATCTGGGATGTTGACAGACGTATCGCTAGACGGAGTCTGCTCGCCCTTGTGACAAACCCGATGAGTTCACCCACATAGATGACGAAAGCGCGCTCACAGTGGTTGAGAGAGACGGGGAGTACATCGAATGATACGCGGATGGAAGACGCAGGTCGTAAGATTGTAGATGGTCGTGGTTCAGTGGGATCTGGAGGATTCCAATTGGTAAACGCCACGAAGGCGTCCAAATCGTCGCGTGGCAAAAAGCGTTGGCGCGCATCGGGTTGCTTCCCTCTCCACCATGTCGTCCTACAACACGTTTTCCACCCATGGCTGCAATTCACGCTCAACGTTCCCACTCTCCGCCGTCGTCGTCGATGTCTCAAGCCTTACGGACTGAACCAAGCGCCCCCTCCGTGCCTTTTGTCATCCTACTCCAGATCGACCAACGCGCCGAGCCGTTACACCGCATACACATCGACGCGATATTATCAACACATTATCCTGAAATTACGGCGGCGCACTACGCTACACAGAGTCCCTAGTATTTACATCAGAGTTCGAAAAGTTCGTAAGTAAAGTCCAGTGTCAACGTAGTCCTTGTTGAGAGAGTTCCACACAGTTCGTCACAGCAGAAACGTTAAAGAAGTCAGGATCATGAAGGGGCAGAGGGGCTGCGGGCTTAGAACCCGTCGGGGTTGTTGATGGTGAACGTCTCGCCCCAGTTGCCCGAGTCGCCGAATACTGTGGATGGGTCAGCGGAGACCTAGGATGGGAAGGGTGGCGGGGATACGCACAGACGATGCTATAGTCGTCCCTGGAGAAGACCTTGGGGACTGTGATCTCGACCCGTCCTGCGCGGAGGTCGAAGTCTTGTCCGAGGATGACTGGACACCTATCGTGAGTTTTGGTGATTCTCGACGACATACGCATACTACGCACATGGGAACTCGGTTTGACCGCCTCTCAGTAGGATGAACGCGCGGTTCGAAATCGATTTCGGCGGGTTCGAAGCGTCCCTTCACCGCTCGTCAGCAACCATGCTACCAGCACAGGACAAGCATACGCACCAAGTAATGTTGTGACGCTGGCCGGACTCCCAGACGGTTCCAGCGTGGGGGTACAGCACCTTAGGTGCGTACACATCACGCTGCTCGAGAGGGGCAGCACCGACGAGGCCAGCAAGGGCGGCGACGGCGACAGCAGTAAAGCTCTTCGTGAACATCATCGTAGATGGATATGAGGGGTACGGGGTCGTTAAATCGGAAGGGGTGAAGCTTGGGGTGGGTGCGGCGAGTAGATGTGGTGGGGGAAAGGGGTCCGGGGACACAGCGTCGACGGCGGGGTGGTGCGCGGATATATACCCGCCCTCGGGCGCGCTAAGGCGGGAGCGATCGCGTACCTAGGATGCGCTAGGCCGCGGGCAGAACCGTCGGCGCCGCTCGTGCGAACGGTGAGAAGCGTCCTTTGCCCTTGCACGGCCGTGTCTCGTGCTCACTGTCCCGATGGCATACCCAGGGTTGGCCGAGGCCCACATGCGCCATCTGTCACGCCGCGCGCTATCTGCAGCACACGGGGCCCGCCATTCGTCGACGCGGAGTGATATCCCGACCAGCTGCGCGATATCCATTGGTCCGTGCGTGGCATATCAGTTATTCTGTTGACTGGGATGATACACCGATGATGACGTTGCAGGCCTCGGCAACTCAGGTGCACGCTTTTCGACGCCGAAACGGACATACTGGACCCTTGTCGACCTTGCGTATTTCCACCAACGGGCTCGATCCCCTCTTCTACTCCGCAGATACCAATTCACGCCAGCTTCTCTGCAGAGCCTCCTCGGTTTCCGAAGTTTTTATTGGAGAACAAATATCATCTTACGCCGCATTGCAATACGTTCCGCCTCAAATCGACCTCAAACACTCCGATGTCCGATAAAGCTACGCCACTTTGGCATCACTGTCGTACAGTGCTGAGGGCATATGAGAGCGGTGTGGGATGCCGGCGCGCCCGGAATAGACATTTGGACAGATCGTCGCCGATGCGCTGGGTCGTTCTGGGTCCAGCAGGCAGACATCGCCGGATTACAGGGTCACCAGCTGACGTATGTCATCCGAGCTCACCCACACCGAGGGATGCTAGAATTCCAATCCGAACCCTCCGACCCGCCAATCGAGATACAGAACCTGGTCAGATTACTATGCACTTCCGATTCGCTTTACGAATACGACTATACATACAAATATAAAGGAAAACATACACCAGTCCCCCGACTCGGGAGGCTGGGATGAGGTCATCAGGAGGAGAGAAACCTACCTCGAGTAGCCGTTCTACAAACATTGCGAGTAGTAATCTGGCACGAATATCAGGCGTCGGCTTTTCGTTCAGAGACGGGTTATCCTCACCGTTCAGCTTCGTGCACGTCCACGGCGCAACGCAGGCGGTGGCGCCTGACCATCCTTGGCCGCCGCACTGGCCGTACTGTGCAACTGTGCCGACTTGGGTCGGCGTTGAGGGCGCAGAGGTTGTCGATTGTGCTGGTTGACTCTGAAGATAGGATATTTTGAGTAAGTGCGCTGGAAGTTTTTGAGGGAAGACGTACAGAAGCGGGCGCTGAGGATCCTGGGCTGCTGCCAGAGCCGCCACTGCCGAAGAGCGGTGGGCCAGGGATTACGTATGTCGTCTGTGTCTTGGCGGCATTCGAGTACAGGTCGATTGTCACTGTACAACGTATTCGAGTTAAACCGCATGAACCGCAAGAAAGACTGTGTAAAGCGCACCACCGGGATCGGTCTGCTTGTACGCGCCAGGGAATGTGACGAGCTCAGACGGAAGAGGAGCACGGCTGCCACCGCCAGTGATTTGGATCTGCGCGCATTCGGGGTAAAATTGCTGTCCACGGTCATCCATGTTAGTTGGTCATCGTGAGATGGAGAAAAGAGAGGACGTACAGCGGGCATCGAGTGCAGGGCGATCGTCTCGAAGCGAATGAGGTAGTTGCCCGAAGGAACATTAGCGGGCACCGTAGTCGTCCACGAGTTGTTATTCGCAATCATCTTGCCTGCGGCCCAGGAGCCTGAACCAACGCTGCCGGACAGCAGCCCAGCCTCGTCGATCTTGAACTGGAAGATGTGCCGCAACGTCAGCTAAGTATACCAATGACGAGTGGAATGATTGAGACGCACCCAGTTGAGCGTGGCCGCGTTGACACCCGTGCAGGTCGTGCCGGGGCATTGCGCAAGGTACGTCAGCATCGGGCCTGTGTCGTGCGGCCAGGGGACGTTCCAGTACGCGGTGATGTCGGAGCCAGCCTTTACGGTGGCGGTCAACTGGAGCGCGCCACTGTTGCCGTCATCGTTGCAGGCAATGGTTGGGTCCGCTGCATCTTGAATGGGGTTGCTGTTCATAACACCGATGTCAAAATCAATCGGCTGGTTTTGTATGAACGGTCGAACGTACTAGGTGTCCCATGGGCGCTGGATCGAGGTCTGGCCGACAGGGGTGTTGTACGGACGCCTACATGATCGAATGTGATGGGTAAATGCGTGACTATAAATGGATAATTGAACCCACCATCCCCAGTACCAGTTCCCGGCATTCTCGTAAGCGAGGACGCCTCCGTGCGCAAGGGCACCGGGAAGAGCAGTAGCAGCCAAAGACAAGAGTGCGATAGCGAACATCGTGATGGTCACGCCATCCCTCCAGCAACCGCAGGACATATTTATACCTTCTCCACCTCGTCCATTTCAATCCCTTCTTCCTCCCAGCGCAGAGTGCGGCAAATTAGCGGCGTACAGAGGATAAACCCTGGGCTGGGTTACGTGAACAAAGAGCCCTTGGGAGAGGCATGAGAGCGCACTCGAGGACATCGCGTCCATCGGGTCGAGCGTGCGCATGGGCACGCGCACGCCGGCGAGCGAATCACGGGTGGCCTGACATCACGCGCGGCGTGTATACTTCGGGAGAGCGCGTCCGACACATGTCTATCCTCGCGCGCGGCCCGTGGCCGTGGGTCTATTGAATTCAGCTCTTCTGGGGGCTTCTGGAGGCACAGGCACATCGCAATAGAGTTTTTGGCCCGCTCCATGATCTGCGCTTGGCGGATGCGAGGGTCCAATTGAACGGAATGTGCGGCTGCGAGAGGGTGTGGTGGGTGTCTAGTGAATGGGGTGTAGGATCTGCGTTGGACGCGACGGTTGCGACGATCGGGCGACGTCGCTACGTCCCTCGTGCTCTCGACTACCCCAGCCTACAATTTCAACGCCCCACAGACATCCCCGCGCGACGGCCGCGTAGGACCCAGACCGCGCAGGACATCGTCAAAGAATCAAATTCCGCCTCGGGGTGGTGATGCCGGCGTCGACGCGCCCTCGGATCTGTGCTCGGGCTGAAGTCGGGACGGAAGGGACGTCATGGGACGCGCCGAGGTGATTGACGAAGGGTGCCACCACGGGTGTATAGGTTATCGAGGGCGATCTGAATGGTGTCTGGGCTCGCGAACGGCGGAAGGTGTTGGGGGTGTGCCTGCTGTGACGCGTGTCATCTGGTTGCTCTGCGCGCGACCTCGCATGCTTGAGAGCGTCATTCAACGAATGCAACAAGGAAGGTCGCGCCGTGTGCCGAAGGATGCGGAGGTTGGGAGTGGATGTTGGTACGCGCGGCCCGGTTTCATTTGAGAGTCTAGAGGTGGAGCTTCGTCCGGTTTTCAGATTTCAAGGCTCGACTTAGTGAGCATCAGGCTATAGAAATAATAAGCCTCGGTCGAGTTTACGAGCGATATTTAAATTGTACTTACTTCCTGGACTCTAAGTTATAGTGAATGTACGGGTGAAGCGCGAGATGGCGCGTAAGGCATTCCCACCCTGGTAGCACGTATGTAACCGGTTCAATGGGGGTGCGGCGTGTTCTTTCCGGAGAATAACGGGTCCTCTAATTCTCGCACAGGTTGATGAAGCAGAATGTATGTTCATATTCTGACAATCTCAAGGTGTCCTAAACAATATACTATTCAGTAAACGCACTTCTCCTTGGCCAAGGAGTACTCACCCGGCCATTTAAGTGAGGATTGCACGGGATTTCTGAAGCATGTTAACATGCCCACACTGGTGCCACAGTCCTGTATGTAACATGGTACCATGTCATCGTCCAAAGTAAAACGACTCACAGGCTTGCTGAATTGATCCCACGAGCCACGTGGCAAAAAGCCATGTGCGCATTCGTACGTAAACGCTCATCGTTCTATACGGCTACGCACACGAAGACCATGTATTCTCAAGGGGCAATTCGCAACATGCTCATACGGCTGGGCTCGATGTTGTGCGAGTTGGGTTCCGTAATACGAGAGTAAGGGTCTGCTGGTTCTCGAGATATTCAGTATTACGGTCAAACTATCCGACACCACGATCGAGAGAGCGATGTGGTAAACCAGCTGGTGGCTAGTGAAAAAGTTCGTTGAGCGCGCCATTTGCTATTTGGACTCTGACACTCTCTTCACACGCACTGTTTGACGTTTATCAGCGCATATCGTAGAGATTGTAAGAAGAGCCAGCTACTATGTGGACCAAGAAGAGGATATCCGAACCTCCGACGTCAGCCGCAGAACGCCACGGGCTGCCAGGTCAGGAAGCCTATCCTCCAAGAACGCGCGGTATTCCGCCGTCGCCTCGCCGCCCTCGGCCTCTACGTCCCTCTCGTCAAAAACCACATCTACAGTACTAGTCTCAAGATGGGGGAATCGCGCGAGGCTTTCTGCGAATGAGGCGATATCGAAATGTTTGTTGATGCCCCGCGGCTCGGTATCGACATATACTTCGACATGGGGGAGTGTTGTGGGCATGGCCTTCAGCAGGGCTATGTACACGGGAAGATCTGGAGGTATGGGTCGTGGCGCGCAGGAGGGGTGAAGACGGAATGTGTGGATTGTCGTCGATAATACCGGGGCGAGCTCCTGCTGAATGAACCCACATTGGTCCGGGAAAGCATACGAAGGCCAGTACTCGTCTTGTACCTGTTGACAGAAATCAAAGTCGACCGTCTCCAGGTTCTTGAGATTTTTGAATAATTCCACGCAGCGGACGCTGCATGTTACATGTCGGAAATGGCGGAAGGTAAGTCCAAGGTAGCGGAGTGTTTGCGAGGGGCGAGGGCTGCTGAGGACGTGGAACCATGAACTAAATCCTCCAGGGTAGTGGCTTTCTATGGCGATGACGCGCGGTGCAATCTCACAGTTAGCGTGAAAACTCTCATGTCAGGTTGAAGTTGGTCGGGAAAGACGTATTTCGCTTTTGGGAAGCACTTTATGAAGGCGCACACCCACTCATGAGGAAGACGGATGTCCAGAAGACTGCACAGCTCAAGTTGGTAGAGCGGGTGCTCAAACGGTGCCAGCGGTGACTCCGTGTGAAAGGCCGGAAAGCCGAACACAACGCGAATGCTCAGAGAGCGCAGGCGGGGGAGAGACGCGAGGATAGTAGTGAGCCAGGAGTGATAGAGAAATTTGCCTTCCCAGATGAGTAGACGGACGATATACGACGGCTGCGCGGGGGTTGGCAAGAGGCGACCATGCCATTTCACTAGGTACGGACCTGTATCCCGGGTTCCGTCACCGAAATGGAAGGATGGCTGATCGAGAGCCGAGTATTTGCTGGCACTCGGCGTGCCACTGACGACAAACTTGCGAACAACTCCGCAGGGTCCTCAGTCGAGTCGCTGGTATATCATGTGGACGACGTCGAACGGAATCGCCGTCGGACAGGAATGCATGATGGTGGCCACTCCAGGTTCAGAGTGGATTATACGATTATACTATTCATGTTTCAGCAGGGTCCTCGAAGCCAACACCAGGTACGTACCGCGCTACGTTTTCCTCGTGGTCAAGGTGCAAGAGCAGATCGCACTGGATCAATTGCACTCGGCAGACGCCGAAATTGATCACGGTAAGCTTTGCCCACCACCGCTCTTCCACAACCACGATCCCTCTGCAAATCCCAAACATATGCGGTAGCACACACACTCGCCAGCCATGAGCACGCGCAAACTAAACACGCTCGAACGCACCATCCACCAGTCGGCCCTGGCTGCAGATGACAAGGTACGCCTTGCACGGCTCCGGACATTTGCACTCACTCTAACTCTGCAGCGCCCCTAGACACTCACGGGCAAGGAGGTCGAGGCGTTCTCGCCAGACCACTCGTCGCGGACGGCGGCGATCAACTTTCTCCTCGGCGCGGGCCTGCTGAAGGTGCTCAAGGACAGCAGCGGGAAGCTGACGTTCCGCGCGGTCGTGAAGAAGGAACTCGAGGCGTGCGTCTTCCCTCGCTGGTCTCCGGGTGTTCTCTGGCTGATTGTCGCGGTCGGTGTAGGAAGAAGGACCTGACGGGGGAGGAGAGTCTTGTGTTGGGACATATCCAGGCTGCGGGAAATGAAGGTGCGCCGCTTCGTCGGGGGCGCGTTGGGTCGATTGCTCATTGGGGGTGTAGGGATATGGACGAAGCATGTCAAGGTCAAGACGGAGCTCCACCAGACGATCATCGACCGCTGCCTCAAGTCTCTCACCCAAAAGAAGCTCGTGAAATGCATCAGCGGCAGTGTCCAGGTGCGTCTCCCATTCACTCGTCCGCGCACGCCGGGAATTCACACCTATACCAGCACCCGACACGTAAAATCTATATGCTGTATCACCTCGAGCCGTCGACGGAGATGACGGGCGGGCCGTGGTACACCGACAAAGAGCTCGACACCGAGTTTATCAAGCTCCTCTCGGCGGCGTGCCTCAAGTTCATCCGCGACCGCAGCTTCCCGCGCAACAAGTCCGGCGACGCCACACAACGACTACTCTACCCCATCTCGGCCGCCCCGGCGTATCCCACCGCGACGCAGGTGCAGGCGTTTCTGAACAAGAGCCGGATTACAGAGACGCAGTTGTCGGTGGAGCATGTTGAGACGTTGCTGAACGTGCTCGTGTTGGACGGGGACGTCGAAAAGGTGCGTCTACGCGCTGTACTACCGTTTTTTTCTGTACTAACATTGTCAGATCCCCGCTCTGGGCGCGACGCTGTGGGACGCGTCTGCGTTCGACGACGACGTGGGCAGCGCGAGCGAGGACGAGCGGCCAAAGGGCAAGAAGCGGAAACGCGACAACCGCGAGGAGAAGAAACGAAAGAAGCGACGACGCGCAGAGTCGTCTGACTCGTCCGGGTCAGAGTCCGAGTCAGACAGCGACGAGGGCAGCAGTAAACGGTCCAAGTCGAAGTCAAAATCAAAAAGCAAGTCCAAGTCGAAGAAGCGGAGAAGAGACGACAGCGGCGACGAGAGCGACAGCGAAGAGGGAACGAGCAAGCGGAAGAAGAAACGCAGAGAAAAAGCTGGGAGCGACGACGACAACGAAGAGGACGAGTCAAAAAAGAAACGCAGCAAGTCCAAAACAAAACGCCGCTCGCCCTCCCCATCCTCCTCTTCGTCTTCCTCCTCTGATACACCTCCCCCGCGGCGCAAACCGTCAAAAAAGGCGGCGCGCCGGTCGGTGTCGCCCGACGAGTACGACGGGCTCGCGAGCGCGGGCGCGCATGTGTACCGGGCGGTGCACGCGGAGCGGATGGCGCGGTTCGGGCTGGGGCAGGCGCCGTGCGGGCGGTGTCCGACGTTTGAGTTTTGTGTCCCTGGGGGCCCGGTGAACCCTGCGGAGTGTGTGTACTATGGGACGTGGGTTGCGGGCGGGACTGTCAAGGTGGAGTAAAATCGCGAGCGGAGCGAGCTATTTGTGTTGTACGTGATTCGTGGTTGATTGGGATAGCGTGAAATATCGCAAAGCGTGTTCTTTTTCGTGGGTTTCGACGCGCTGTAATGTGAGTGGGAATCATGTGATCGCGTTTTAATGAGGAGAGTGTACAAAGCGTCGATGCCCAACCCTCCCAAACGCACCCGCCAAAACACGCTTTCAAGCGCACGCATCCACCGTCTCCATCCATCTCTATCATGCGTTTCAAGACCCAAGGTAGGCGAACCGTGCCCTCTCCCCATCTCCCCCCTCGTCTCCAATCCCTCCTCGCGTAACACCATCTCCAATAAAACGCACCTCCGTCTCCCTCCTCGTTACCTCCTCCTGAAACATCCCCCCTCCCTGACACATTTCCCCTGACCATATTGACAACAACGGCTGTGGGATGGAGAAATCAGCGGGTGTCTCGACGCGACGTGATATCTCATTTCAAAGCGTGGATCTTCGAGTCTCGCGCGTCCGGGGGTGTGGGTGGAAAGGTTAATTGTTTTGGGTGAGTGTGGTCCGGTTTGTTTGGGGAGAGGGTGAAGGGGGTGCGAGGTTGGAGGTGCATATCGTGCCGTTGCTGGTTCGTGCACAACGTTAATTGAGGAATAGTAGGCCTGTAGCTTGAGCAAATGATAAGGTGCGTAGGCTCTGCGGGCGCTGTCCATTGTATGCGTTGGAACTCGAGGCGCGTCGAGGACTAGAGATGTGAACGCCGGCAAAGTGAAATTAATGAGCTAGCAGTGGTGCATGAACGTGGCCGAAAGGGGATAAGCGTGGGTGGCGACGTACCGCGTACGTACGCCTATTTGGTCGGACTTCGCGCCGCGCGATGCGTTCTCAGTGCACCCCGCGACGCTCGACGTGCAGCGGAGACCCGCGGCGAGGAAAGACGGCAGCAGGGCGAGTATCGAAGACCAGGCTCTCGTCCGGGGACGGAGCACCTCTCCTTGTCTCCTGCGCCCTCGACCGTCGCCTGCGGCCCCGAGGCGCACGCTGCGGTGAGGCGTTCTGAGCGTGTGTCGCAGTCCTGCTACGCGACATGTCAGTTCGCGTAGCACTAGTGCAGCTGCGGATGGCTGAAGTTTTCCGTGCCGTGGGACGCACTAACGCGTCGGCTGGAGTGACGGGCGAGCATGCCATGGAGGTGGTCGAGTGTGAGCTTGGCAATGACGGACGGCTCGGATCGGAATCAAATCGCGGTGCCTGATGAAAAGCGGGGTGGGCATCATCGTCGCGGATGAAAACGATCGGGATCACACCAGACAGCACCAGATCTGCACCTCGCCCTCCTCCACCAAATGACTCACAGCATACAGTCCACACACCGGGTGCAGCGCAGGGCGTCGACGTCGAGGGAGCGCACACGCGGTGCCGAGACCGGGGACGTGCTGGGTGGGCTAGTACTACGCGACGTCGAGGATGGACGGCCTGGACGGTGCTGCCATGGCGGCGCTGCAGGCTCGGACGCGCGCCCCTAGGTGCTTTATGCAATGCGCAGGCCGCGGCGCTACACCTAGCCGGCCTCACTCGTGCTGCTCCTCGCGCAGATCGCTCTGGGGCACCCGCGGGAACGCAGGGGGCTCGTTCGCAGGGAGGATGCGCGCGACGTCGATGGCAGAAGCCGCCGTGTGGGCAAAGGGGGGACGGGGCAGTGTGCCGTTTGTGAATGGAGGGTCGATCTGGGCCCTGATCCGCCGCTGCAGCGCTTCTGATCTGCTCCTAAGCGGTATGCGCTTCCGCCCTCGTCCCACGCTCGCTCACAGTCTCATGCGCTTCTAACCTCCTCGCGAGAGGGACCGCCACCACAACCACCACCACCACACCCTACTTATACCACACGCCCCCGCCAGGTCAGTCTCTCCCTCCCTGCCCCCGCCCGCGTGCTCCCCCCGATCGCCCTCCCCCGATCCCCTGCTTTTGTTCGCCTGCACCTCTTCAGCCCGCGCACGAGCAGCACACACCAGCCCGCTGATGACCGTCCCCGCAGACTACCACCAGCTCGCGTCCCCGCTCATGAGGGCCGACAGCGACGACCCGCTCACCCGCGCCCTCGCGCCCCCCGAGGACGAGACCGCCGAGGCGCGCGATGCCAGGCTGCGTGCAGAGGCAGAGGCGCGCCGCGTCAGCGACGCCATCGACGAGCAGCTCGGCCGCGAACGCGCCGCCCTCAAGAAGCGCAAGCTCATGAAGATGCTCCTCCTCGGGCAGTCCGAGAGCGGTGCGTGTCTCACTTTCCATTCATTCATGTGGTGTGTATTGCTCACGCGCGCGCTGCAGGCAAGTCCACGACGCTCAAAAGTGCGTACTCAACACTCCGTTTGCTACGCACGCTGACACACCGCGCCCAGACATGCAGATGACGTACACGCCCAAGGCGTGGGCGCACGAACGCGCCGGCTGGAAGGCCGTCATCCAGCTCAACCTCATCCGCACGGTGCTCGCCCTAGTGGACGCCCTCACCCTCGTCCTCGCCTCCAATCCATCCAACCCATCCAACCCATCCACACCGCCGTCCCACTCCTCCCCCCTCCCCCTCCCCCTCAGCTCATCTCCACCAAGCCCCACCTCCGACTCCGCCCACCCCCTCACGCCGCCCACGCTCAGCACCGACCGGCGCACGACACTGCTGAAGCTGAAGTTGCGGCTCGCGCCGCTGAGGCAGGTGGAGGCGGACCTGAAGACGCGGCTCGGCGCGGGGACGGACGAGGTCGGCTCCGTAGACGATGGGGAGGATATGATGATGATGGCGACGCCGTTTGACGACGCGACGTATGCGCGGCAGGGGTCTTTGCGGGGCGACGTCGTCGTGCGGTCGCACCGCGCGTGGAAGGACCTCGCACTGCGGAACACTAACAACGGAAATAACACGAACAATAGTGCGAGGCCGATGTCGCCGGAAGGGGGCGCCGGGGCGGAGCGCGACTGCACGAGCGAGGTGCTGGCGGGGTGCGCGGAGGACATGTGTGCGCTGTGGGAGGACGATGCGGTGCGCGAGGTCGTGCGGCGGCGCCGTGTGCTTAGCGCGCTTGGGGATTCTGCTGAATAGTGCGTGTTTGTTTGTTTTTGTGTTGCTGGTGTGGTGGTGGCGTTCCCGAGGTTCTCGGACATCACCTCGCACCCACACCTTTTCCTCCACCTCACCCACACCCACACCCTTTTCCTCCACCTCACCCACACCCACACGTTTTTCCCTTTTCCTCCATCTGTATTCTGTGCGACCCACTGACACCGACGCCGTACAGCTTTTTGCGGCACATTGGGCGCATCGCGACGCGCGGGTACGAGCCGAGCGACGGGGACATCTTGCGCGCGCGGATCCGCACGCTGGGCGTGCAGGAGTATTATCTCAAGTTTGAGGTCGGGAGTGAGTGTCTCTCTGTCTTGTTCTTTCCTTCGCTCGTGCTTTCCTTTCACTCGTTCTGTGATTTCCCGGGGGTTGTCATCGTCGATGTTTTATTCTACATTCTTTTCTTTCTTGCTTTTGCCGCGTGGTGTGGTTTTTTGATGATCGTGTGTGTGTATTTTGTGTTGGTTGTGACGCCGTGCAGATTCGACCGCCGTGTACGACACGAGCGCTGACCTCGTGCTCGATGCTGCAGACGAGCGCGACGTGGGCAAGGAGTGGTGTATCTACGATGTTGGCGGGTCGCGCACTTCCGTACGTCCCATCCATTCCCTCTTCGCCCAATTCCCCACTGACGTCTCCATCTCCATTCATATCTCCCCCCACATCTCCACTCACACCCCACGTCTCCCCCCACACCCCCATCGACACCGTATGAATATGCGTTTGCAGCGCGCCGCATGGCTGCCATACTTCTCCGACGTGCACGCGATCCTGTTCCTCGCGCCGATCTCCGCGTTCGACGAGCGGCTCGTTGAAGACCGGCGCGTGAACCGGCTGGAAGATACGTTTTTGCTGTGGAACTCGATTGCGAAGTCGGAGTTGCTCAAGGGGTGTATTCTTATCCGTGCGTCTCTTTCCCTTCTTCCTTTCCCTCCCTCCCTTTCTTCCTTTCTTACATATTTATATGGGTGTTGGAGGCTGATGACGGATTGGTTGGCAGTGTTTATGAACAAGTGCGACGTGCTGGACGAGAAGCTCAAGGCGGGGGTGCGCGTGAACCGGTACATGACGTCGTATGGCGCGCGGCCGAACGACGTCGCCACGTTTAGCTCATGTACGTCTTCTCCCATCCCTCTCCCTCCCTCCCATCCACCATCCACCATTCCCCCTCCCTCCTAACTGATCGGTTTGATTGGTTTGGTTTGGCGTAGATTTGAAAGTCAAGTTCCGCGAGCTGCTGCAGGCAGGGATCCCCGACGCCCAACGGCCGTTCTACTGCTTCACCACGAGCGTCGTCGTACGTCCCCTCCCTCTATAACCTTATATATTGGTGCTGATTGATGGTGGTTGGTTGGTGGTTGTTGGTGGTGGTGTAGGACGCAGAGGCGACGGCGAAGACGCTTGCGAGCGTGCGCGATGGCGTGTTGCAGAGTTATCTGCAGAAAGCGTCGCTTGTCGTTTAACCCTTCTCCCTCCCATCTTACCATTCTACGCCCCTCTCACCCTATTCCCTCCAATACTATCGCAATAGCAATCGCAATACTATCCAAACACACAGCTCTATCATTATCGTATTACCCACCCGCTCTTCTTGGTTTTTCGTCCCTCCTCTCATCTCTCGTGCTTGTCTGTGTTTTGTTTTT
>BSCZ01001547.1:422294-501194 GCA_027924225.1 Bjerkandera adusta | reverse complement strand
GGGGGGGGGGGGGGGGGGGGGGGGGGGGGGGGGGAGATGGGAGGGGAGTTTTTTCTGTGGTAGCGTGTTATGTGCACACGGGGTGTGTATGTTATTTATGTGGTGTTTAGGAGTGCGATTTGTGTGAATGTGTCTTTGAATGGGGTGTGGGGACGCCTAGTTTTGTTCGCTCGGACTGAAACGGAAACTGTCACGCAAAACAAATTCCTTACGCGTTTATATTCGCGCGCGTACATTCGTCTACCGCGAAAACATATTACTTGAGATGACCACTCAACCTCGACAAAACTCTACAACACCTAGACAACACCTAGATAACGTTCGCTCGTTCAACGGTCGGAATTAACGACGTCTTGTACCGGAGAGATAAGTGCGTTCGCACCGTGACGTCGTCCAGATCGCCTATGCACCCATACCACCATCGCGATCCACAGACTCGGTCCGTTCGTTCGTTCGCGTAATACGACGACTTCAAAAAGTATCGAGGGAGACTAGGAGATGGGTAGTCGAGGGTCTGTGGAGAATGAAGAGCGGAAGGTGTTGGAGGAGAATGGTTGGAGGGGAGGGGGTAAGATTGTTGAGTTTCGCGAGCGTGGAAGAAAGGGGGTCCGAGAGGGCAGGTATGATCGGTGGAGCTCGTCTTCTCCGCGGCAAAAGATGGAGGATCGAAACGCGTACGGCCTAACTTTGCAGGAGGTCAGGGATGGAACGAGTGTGGAGGCTAGAGCGTACTCGCGAAATATCACGCTCTGAGAGTCTCCTGCATGAGCTATGCCCCGGATAGCGAGTGTCATCTGCGTTCGTTTGAGGCACCGTAGAGAACGAGGATAGAAAACCAGTCGATAGTTCGAGAAACCAGTAATTCCGTACATCAGGTGTTGCGTGAATTTTGCACCGCTCGTAGCCTAGCGCACGATAGCTTGTATGGGGATAGACGGGGCTGCGGAGGATATGGAATGGAGGAGGGTAGGATCGTGTGTTTTTTGCGAACGTTGATGGCGACGAGCCCGAGGTCTTGGGGGAGTCTTTGCGCGAGAGGTTCGTGTGCTGTGAGACGTTGACGACGTTGTCTCCTCTTCTGTAGGGCTGTCGGCAGACCTTGAGCATCCCCTTCTCTTGTCTTCTCTCCCCTCGACATGGACGAAACTGAGAGCCTTGCTTCGTAGGCAGACAAAAGCCTTCGACTACGTGCCGCTTTCACTGCGAGACCGAAGGAGAGGGGAGTGTTTAAAATGAAGAGTGGTTGGAGACAATCGTATCGGTGTCGTCCGGACAGAAGTCGCTTTGCGATGCAAAAGGCAGATCTGACTTGATCGGCGGGCGATGCGGAGCTCCTATGCATCCTATGTGGGGTTACCGCCATCGTCTCCTCCGCAGACAACTTCTGCAGTGTCGTCGACAGAAGTTAAGCAACCCCCTCTCTTCTCTTCTCTTCTTTCCCCTCGACACGGGCAAAACGGAACGGCTGAGCCGCGCGCCGAACGTAGAGACCGGCTTTGCAGGCAGTCCGTAATCTGTGCCTATGAGCCCGTAGACACGGTGGGATAAAAGGCCACGAGAGGGAGCAGAGAATGGAGAATGGTTGAAGGCGGGCGTATCGATGTCGTCCTATCGATGTCGTCCAGACAGAAGCCGCTTTGCGGGGCAACAGAAGAGTGGGCGGCAAGTGGTAGACGTGGGACACAGTGTGGACGTAGATCTGTATCCTTGGCCCTTAGAAATGAATGGTGAGGTACTGGAGACGGTGCTGAGGATCATGTGTGACGAGCTTTCGCGTCTCCTGTGTCGAGGGACCGCGTCTTCTCCGCGGGAGATGCGG
Source organism: Bjerkandera adusta (assembly GCA_027924225.1). Lineage (NCBI taxonomy): Eukaryota > Fungi > Basidiomycota > Agaricomycetes > Polyporales > Phanerochaetaceae > Bjerkandera > Bjerkandera adusta. Next base: position 499,375 of record BSCZ01001547.1, on the reverse strand, counting down.
CTCTGAGCGGCCTTCGTAAAAGTTGTGGAAGATCTCTCTCCTCTGACCGACACACGCGCATCGATTGTGTTGGGATTTGCGTTCTACATGCACCGCTGGTAGACGTCCGGGGCCTGGCCAGTCGTCGCTTTGCGGGGCGAGAGGCGAGATTGACTTTGCAAATGAATACCGGCCTTGGGAGGTCGGAAAAAAGAGGGAGGCGTAAATCCGCCTCACTTATCCTGAAACCTTGCGTATTCAAAGCAGGATCTACGTCGCACCGGTTTGACCTAGCCTGGGAGACGAGACTTGAGCATTCTTCCGGACTTCCATGGCAGTGACTCTAGATTCTGCAAGAGTGTTCGCCGCCGAGGCTGCAAGACTAGAGCTAGGAGGTGTTTTAAAAGACAGTGGACGCTTCAGACGTGGGTGTCCTCTTGTTAAACATCTAAGCTGAAGACTATTCGAGAGAAAAGGTTGAAGCGAAGATACATACCGGCTTTTGATTAATCTTACGCTTGGGCTATTTGTTCTCAAAATGCGGCGCAATACTCACTTTACGGTCATCACAGTCGAGGAGAGCCATGCTGAATTGTGTGGCCAGAGCCGGCATGGTGGGCGAAGAGAAGGACTCAGGCGTAGGCGCGCTTTGCCAGAATGCCCGCGTGGGAAGGCGGCATTTGCCGTACCAGGTATTCGCTCTGCGCGCCTGGCAACCTATCTCGAACGAACCCAACCTGTATCGAAAGTAGTGAGTTCCGACTCAATCTGTGAAAGCTGTCTCACTATAACCTTCGCACTCCTTATAGCAGCTTGCGACACGGCGTCATCGAAGGCATCCTCTCTCGTGTTTCGACATTCCCGAACCGATGGTCTCCGAGATCCCGCTCGATATCGTTCTCATCGTATTCGAGTGTCTCGACCGACTCGGCGAACGGAAGGCACTGGCGCGCTGCTCCCGAGTCTGTCGCCTGTGGCATCACGACGCTCGCAAAGTGCTCGCTTCTCGAGCTGAAATTATCCCGATAAACGAAGGCAATGTGCCGAATGAGGAGTGGACGGAGTGGCATGGGGGACTCATGCGGGTACCGGCAGAGCCGTCATACATCGTCTGGTTGTCGATTACAGAAGACTATCTCTTCGACTATAATTGGCTCAGTGCGGCCCTTGCGTGCTTTCCCCGCCTTCGCCATCTTGCTTTCTGGCTCACAGAGCACGGTCTAGGATACTTCACCTCCTCACCGCCTCTCCCGCGTTTTGACCTCTCCCTCGACTCGATTACACTATCTAGTCGTGACGGAATAACTTGGGCAACCGACACTACGGACTTCTTACAGTGCTTTCCGGGCGCTAAATCTGTCCACATCGCTGACGTTTTCCTTTTGCTACCCGAGGATTTTGCTATCAACTGCGACATTACCCCCATTTACCTCTCCATCACAGGATGCGTGTCTTTCGACCTCTGGCTCCGGCTCCTTACTCAGCCGCGTGTCGCGCAAGCCATCCGGCACTTTCATTTCAGCTTTGCCACATTCTCCCACCTGGACGACGAACCCATCATTGAAGCGCTTAAGACTTTGCAAAACCTCGAGGTCCTCGAGCTCGATTTTTGGCCTTGTAGTCTGGTGGAGCCTTCGGAAGTCCTGAGGCAGTGCCAGGTGTTCCAAGAGCAGCTCGCACCGGCGCTATCGGCCATCATCCACACGCTCTCCATCCGTCTGCCTAGAGAGCGTGAAGGCCATGATGACAAGGAGGCCTCCTCCTTAATTTGCGCATGCCTGCTGAACGCCATGCCGCCCACCATTCGTCGCGTGGAGATCCGCGTAGGAGACTGGGGAGGCTTCGTGGATGCTACAGATTGGTGGTGCACCTTCCAGTCCAACAAATACTTCGATACCGAACGCCTTGCCAAGTGCTTTAGAAGATTTCGAGACTTACGCACGGTGGAGGTTGTGATCAACAAAGGCACGATCGAGGAAATCGCAGAATATCGGGCTTTCTTCGACAAGGGCCTCCCTGAGCTGGTAGCCCGCGGCAGCCTACAGCTGACTTCGGAGATTCTGGAGCCCTGGCCGTTTTGGCCTCGGTGAAGCTCAAGGTAGGGGTTCTCCGTTGTCACCGCGGAAAAGACAGTATTCTCACAAATATAAAACAGGATTGGGAGAAATCGAAGGCGCTGTCCGTAGCGAATGTGGGTCATTCAGGTTGTGGCTGAAAGAATTGATTTGTAAGTCAAAGACAAGCTGTTCAAATTTCCCAACAATTCTGAATGCACAACTACACGCCGCGTCGTCTCGAGTTCCTGCACAGAATGCCATGTTATTCTGTCATAGAGAGAAGGGTAGTCCTGAGGCGGGAGTCTGTTGTCAACGTCTACGACGAGTGGTCGGTTGAGAGTGCCTCGACCTCCTTGCTCGTTGAACTTATCGGCGGTACGCACGGACGACCTCGAATGTGTACCTCGACATCTACGTGAGGTAGTAAAAGGCATTCGCTTCTCGCGCGCGTGCCACCACATATATATATATAGGCTTTTGGAAGGGGCCGCAGAAACAATGGCTGCGAATGGGAGAGCATTCACCGTAGTCGGTGTCGGTGTTTGCCGAGTGAGTGGCTTAATGAGATTGAGGCGCCAGTCTAATCGCGTTCGACGCGAGTCCACGACTTGTGCTCGCAGTCTCACCCTTTCCGATCTGAAGAGCTCTTAGACGACGCACAGTAAGCATACCGATGTTTCAAGTGGAATGATCACTGAGAATTATGCATCATAGTCTATTTGATTATCCCCCCAGAGCCTTTGGCTCCCTATCATGCCTTCCCTTCGCAGGACGATCCCATACGACATCATCTTCGCCATATTGCGGCAACTTGATAAGCTTGATGAACACCAAACCCTGGGGAGTTGCTCACAAGTTTGCCGCTTGTGGTATCGCGAGGCTCATAGAGCACTTGCTTCCCGGTCAGCCATCTACCCGATGGATAAATACGGAGGTCGGCATATGGGCACACGGATGACAAAGTGGCGTGGTCAGATCATTACAGCTCCAGTATACCTGATCTATATCGTCCGCCTGTTTATTTTGGAGGGCAAGTTCCTCGATCACGCCTGGCTCACTGCCGCCCTTCAAGTTGCATATCTTCCTCGTCTGCGCTCTCTAACGATCTACCTACGCCTCGGATTTCCGAACTTTTCCACATATTCACCATCTACGCCTCTGAAAAGGTCACTCCACCTACTCGAGCTGCAGAGTAACCCTGGGGCTCGTTACAGCCACGAGGGGGTGTACACCTTCATAAAGCATTTCCCAAGGCCAATGTCTCTCTCTCTCAACAACATTTGCCTCGACCGAGGTTTCCACACCAATTGCGATATTGCACCACAATCTGTTACCATCGAAGGTCGCCTCGAAAGCGAGTTCCAACCATGGTTTTGCGTACTCAGCCGGCCCAGCTCCTCACGAGCCATCCATCATCTTCGACTTGCCTTCCACCATTTCCGATCTGTATCTACCGACGACTGCGTGAAACTATTCAGGAATTTGGAACATCTAGAAATAGTCGAATTCGATTTCTGTAAGCGTTCCGAAGATGATTACTCGTCCTCGAATCCTGTTCGAGATCGATGCCGATTTGTCCAGCAGAAACTCGCGCCGGCGTTGTCACCAACTATCCACACACTCCGCCTTCATCCTCCCCTACATCCATGGCCGATATCCCCCAACCTCCCCGTGTGCGTTGCTTTACTCAAGGCAATGCCCACAACACTCCGTCATGTTGAGATTTGCGCCACGACCAATCGGTGGGGTTCCAACAAGCGTTTCGATGCCGCTGCGTTCGCGGAAGGCTTCCAACGGCTTCCGCATCTGCAAACCGTGGAGGTCGTCATGGACGAGAAGGATATATGGACAGAGGGCGTTGAGGAAATAGCGGCGTATCGCATGTTTTTGGAGGACAGCCTCCCGGACCTGACGTCCCGTGGCGTTCTACTACGCTTGACGTCAGAGGTCCGTGTGTCTGCTCAGTGGTACACAAGGTCAGTTCACCTTTGCTGAACGAAAAGCATACTTACACGCGTTGCATAGTCTGACCGGAACGATCTCCTGGATCTAAGCAGCAAGTACGGTCCCATAATACTATCGACCAGGTTGGGAACATGGTGTTGAGGGCAGTGGCATCGCAAGCCCCGTCCGCAGAGTCGTCACCTCCCTGATCGTTCACGACTTCTTCACCTGCTCCCTCGTGAGCTTGTAATTGTATGCTTTTCCTACAACCAATTCGTCAATTCTTCCACTGGGGCCTGTAGCTGGTTCTCGCCCTCGACCATGTCTGCAAACTTAGAGTCGCGCTCGATGACTGCCGGGTGCGTAAGCGGGTTCATCGTCTGCTTGTCTAGAACAGTCTCGCTGCGTTCGACGCATTCAGCGACGTCCTCGAGCTGGTCTACATGGGCGGGCGGAAGAGCGTTCACCTTGTCGATGCAGGGTCTCGTAGTGGGTCACTTCTGCGTTGCGCTTCTCCGAGAGTGCCTCGACGGTGGCCTCAGGTTTAGTTTTCTTAATCCCTCTCGACTTGCACAGTACCAGCTGTCAAAGGGGATCACCGCATTGGAGAGACGAAATTTATCAATATAAAGTAACATTCGTAATTGTACAGCGTGGGTGCGAAATTCAAATGATACAAGTTTCTGACAGCGGACAGCGTCGTTAGAACAGAGCGTTTCAACAAGAACTGAATTCCGTACCTGTTCGTGTCGTCTACTTGAAGTACGATTCAACCACATGGCGCCACTCCTCCTTGGTCTTCGCAGGAGCCGCACCTGACGCGAAGTTGACCATACGGTGGCTCGCCCGCTGTTCTTTCGTGAAGTCCTGGTTGTTGATGCGCGTCCAGTCGATGAACGTTCCTTTGCCTATGGTCATCTTCCCCTTTGCGATGGGCGTACTCTTGCCGATGGAAGAGGCGAGGCCGGGACCGTGGGCGGCGCTGGCGTTGGGGTCTGCGAAGACGGAGACCTCGAGGGTGGCGCCCGGTGCGAACCACTGGACAGACTCCACATCCGCCGGCTGCATCGCTGCCTCAGATCTAGACACGCTAAGTAACGCGCCCTTCGTAAGATGGTCTGCGGGAACACTGAAGTCGAGGGTGACAGGAGCAGACAGCTGGACGTTGGGCGCCTGGAGAAGCATGTGGTCGATGAAGCACTTGCCGTCCTTGCCGTAGAGGTAGAATGGCACGCAAGTCGTAGGGTACTTCGTGTCGCGCCACTGCGAATTAAGTGGACGGAGCTTGATCACGCGGATATTAGTCACGCGGATATCCTCGGAGACGATCTTCTGAGACCTAGTAGAGAGCCTCGTTAGAGACGTTCGAATATGATTTAGAGGGAACTTACGCGTCATATAGAGTCGCGGAAAACGAGGCTCCGTCTTTGCAAATGTCCTCCATCTTGACGTCGTCGTTCGTCGTGATCTCGTAGGAGGCCTCCGCATACTTCACGGGACGACTCCCAATGGGCGATTCGATGTTGGCCGAAAGAATAGCCTGGAAACGACCATTGGCGTTGTGGAAGTACGGGCAATAGGTTAGGAAAACACTGTTCGACCCAAGGCCTTGTGCGACGAAACTGTGCTTCTGTGGGGTGATTGTATTACGAGCGACGACATGCTGAAACAGAGGATTAGCGGCGAACATATGAGTACAAATGGTGCGTCTACATACCTGCATCTCCTCCTCCAGAACCTTCTGGAAGATGTCGGCGATGTTCTGGACAAAACCGCCCGCAGTTTGGAACGGTGACATGACAACGTTGCGAAGTACGAACAGATCTTGCTGCGACTCAATCTCGAGGCCCATGCGTTCCTTGAAGTGAGTGACACAGTCCCCATACTCGTCGAACTTGAATGTCGTCGAGGAGATGTACATCGGGATGCTCGATGGCTTGACCATGGGTACGGTGATGGAGAGACGTCTGTAGATGGAGTTGTTGAGGTAGTTGGCCTCCTCGACGTCGGTGTTGACTTCTTTGCCGATGCGGAAGTTGCAGGCGAACGCGTTTATATTGAGGTCGGAGCCCAGGGTGCAGAGAATCTTCTTGGCTTCCGTGTCGGCGACAATTTGCTCGTTGGACTTGCCGAGGATGTGCTCGCGGATGAATTGCTTTTCGCGCTCGACAGCGGCCTTGTCCGGCTCTGAGCTGAGTGGGTTGAACGGCACGACAAGGAAAGGGTCCGTCTCTACAGACATCGCTGCCCAGTGAGCCGAGATCTGAACCGGATGCCGTGAGTGACAAGATGAAATCAAGTGTGACAGGTTAACACACCCTACGGCACGACCAGGTAGCTTCTCCGAGAAGCGCTCCGTGGCCTTCTTTGTGCAGACCGACGATGGTGTGATGGAGGAACGAAGCGACAGCAGGAGCTCCGGGTTTGCTAGGGCGACATCAGTACTAGAATATGGGGGTTATGGTCCACACTGACCTTCCTTCAACGCCATAGATACCAATGCTCTCGCCATTGTCGGCCTGAACGACGTACGGCGCGCTCCACGTAACGAGGTACCTCATACGCCCATCACGGTAGCAGAGACCACCCGCCGGATACGGGATATACCCAGCCTTGTGCGGGTCGATGGTGATAGTGTCCGTGCGACCGAGAGCGTGTAGCTGTTCGATGGTCGACTTGCGCAACGTCTCTGAGGGGACGAATTCGCGGCTCGGCGCCTTCTTCTTCCGCTTTCCGTCCGGTACTGTGGCAACCTTGTCGCGGATCATGGAGGCGAAGTAACCACCCCAGGCAGCATCCGCGTGAACAAGAAAACAGAGTCCTTTACGCTCGTACTCGTCGCGAAGGTCGAGGATCTTGTCAAGGGAATCGACGGATCCTTCCTCGGTAGAGCCCATGATAGAGACGACCGCGAAGACGGGCTTCTTGTTCTGCAGGCAGTCTTCGAGGTGGGCGTGAAGTTTGTCGATGTCGACGCGCGCGTTATGGTCCACATCGATTTCCATCATGTACTTGGACCCAAGGCCGGCAATCGCTGTACATGCGCATGAGTGACTGAATATCGAATGGGTGCCGTAACGCACCAGCGCCCTTAGGCCAGGAGTAGTGCCTCGTCCTGGAGATGAAGTAGCGCGGGGGATCGCTAATGCCCCATTCGCTTTCAACTTCTTGCTTTCCACGAGTCTGGACGATGTACTTGTTCAGAATCGAATCGAGGTACGTTTGCGTGATGCCGAACTCCTTGTGAAGCTTCTCAGGAATGTCGAGGATGGTAGCGGAGGGGATATTCAGCAGCTGCCACTTGTCGAGAGACGAAAAGAGTACGGGGGTGCCGGGGTTCGTGGGAAGGACGATCTTGAACGACTCGGAAATGCCCTCCAACTCGTTGCCAGGCTTCATTGCGTCTCTGAGGGAGAACGGGTAGTACTTGAGGTTCCGCGCTGAGAGAGGAGAGAGACGTCAGTGTGATTGTTGACGATTTCAGCCGTTGAAGCGGCTACGCACCGACCCTATTCAACTCGATCAGTCATGGCTAAGAAGGCACGACGAACAGACGACGCACCAGATAGATTCGAGGTTAGCAACAGTGCCGTCGCAAGCGATATGGCCCCAATAGCGTGGTTTGTCGGCAGGACCGCGCTCGTAACCTAACATTTCGCAAAGCTGGTACCCAACAAATATTTCGAGTTGCGTCGTGATAGGACTAGCCTCGAAGGCAACATTGTTGGGATTGGAGAGGACGGTAGTGACCCAGCCGAGGATGCCGGGGAGGCTCACGTCAAAGTTCATATGTCCGGCGTAACGCTGGGAGTAGAAAGGAACGGCGTAGTCATAGAGGAGCTTGGTCATGCACTTGAAGACGTTTACAAGCTCCTCGGACTCCTTCTTGAAACCCGCGGATTCGCGAATGACGTCGGTGATGAAAGCCTACGCCCCTCGTTAGCTTATGGCCACGACCAACAGGACGCTACTCACTCCATCTTCAGGGTAGAACGCAAGGCGAGACTGCGCATGGAGATCGGCGGCCTCGGCAAAGAGCCCCTTCAATAAGTCGAGGTTCTCAGCCTGTGGACCTAAAAACCATGCGGAGACTGCCTCGTGGAGGTTCCCGTTGAGGCATTCGGTGTAGGCCTGGTCGGAGCGCTGCTCTTGGACATTCGGTTTCTGAAATGACATGGTCGATGCGCTGTGGGCGATTGAGGCGAAGCTAAGGGAACGTACGAAGCTGCGACTCTTTATATACACGCTGAGCTTTACTGTTCCACATCCATCCATGGCGTGGAACATTGGTGGTGCGAATTAATTGGACCCTCGAAAGCGGTCTACGAACCTTGTGACGCATAGCATCTGATACTCTCGTAAGGTAGGCAACCCCGTGAAGGACGTGGAATTCTATAAAGCACGACGGAACCACGAAGAATGGTGCATATCTTCACCCCAAACACTATCCGTGGTCAACTGGTACTAGCAAAGTTGTTTCGGGCGACAATACAAGAGGTAATCGTTCTTGGTGTCAAGGGTATGGGTCTTCGTCGCATGATGGAATGCTCGCTGTGTCGACAGAGCGCGAGTATGGAATCTAGAAAAGCCTTACTAGCAACACAATTTGTAATCCGATACAATAACGAGAGGCGTTTGACTTACCAGGGACCCTGTTATCCTCGAAGCAGGTGTTGAAGAGAAGACGTCCATAACTTCACCCTCTCGTTACGTAGCTCGTCACAATTATATGCCGCTTTACCCTACGTGCTGTCAATAGTGGCGTCGTTGGGGTAAGATGCGAGAAGTAGATGCACACGTTCTTCGAGTGCGGCCAGAGGTTGCTCTGCTTGGATGAGCATGAGGACACATTAAGTTTGGGGGAATGGAGGCATATATGATCGACGAACCTTTTGCTTGAAGCGGTGGCGTACGTATGACGTGGAATGTATAGATAGGCAGCCAACGAGAGCCTATTTTCGCCACGGACCGAGGAGGCCGACAAGTTTGAACGCAAGACGACAAACCTAGAGATGTCGTACGAAAAGCCCGCGTGCACTATTCAAGCATATCCATGACGTTTACAGGCTTTTCCATGGCCCTGATCGATGCTGAGTGGGAAGAGTGAGTAGGTGAGTGAGGAGGTCCATCGTGAGACATCGTGGTCAGAGACAAGAAGTTCGGGCGCTTAGTCCGTCAATTTTGATCCACCACCAGCTGGATCGCTACACAACCAAAGCAGAAACTCTCGGACCTCCCAGGCATACGTCTACGTCAAACAATTCTCTATAATATGTGAGGGAAAACTTTATTTGCAGCAAATCGTGAAACTCACCGGATGTCCTCCATTTCTCGTTCTTCATTGGGGGCGGTATCCCGACTCGGATCACGCCGTGTAGTCCGTAAGACTCGCAGAACACGCGTCATTCTGTCATGTCTGGCCGTATCCCGGAAATTCCACTCGACATCGTCCACATCATCTTGCAGCGACTCGATCAGCTCGACGATCGGCGAGAAATCCTGGCGAACTGCTCGGAAGTCTGTCGCCAGTGGTACGCCGAGGCTCATAAACTGCTCGCCTCACGTTCTATCGTCCTGGCTATAGACAAAATAACCGTTGGATGGACCAAATGGCTCGGAAAGCCGATGCAGGTTCCCCTCGACCCTTCTTTCCTAACCCACCTGCTCGTCTACGAAGGCGAGTATTTCGACCATCGCTGGCTCACCGCTGCCATCACGTCCTTTCCGTGCCTCCGTCATCTATCAATCCAGATCTTCAGTCTCTTGAGCTTTCGCTCGGGACTGTCGGGATCGCTTCCGCCTTTTTCGCATCGACTCGAGTCTCTCGAGCTGGAGGGCAACCTGCCGAAACCCGGCGATAACATCTTCACGTTGCTACGATGCTTTCCTGGGGTTAAAGCTGTGTCCTTCAAAGAGGTCACGGCCAGGATTCCCATGGATTATCACGTCGACTGCGATATCACTCCTTCCTCCGTCTCTATAACCGGCAGAGTCGACCACCATTTCTACTTCTGGTTCAAATTGTTGAACCAACCTCGCACCGCCAACTCCATCCGCCACTTCAGCCTCGCCTTCGAACACTTTATGGCCGTCTACGATGAAGGATGCGTCGAGGTCCTCGAAAACCTGAAGAATCTCAACACGCTCGAGGTCGATTTTTACGCGCTGTACACGGAAGCTCGGGGGGACAACATCTCCAACGAGTGCCGTATCATTGAGAGGGAATTCGCCACGGCACTTGCCCCTACGCTCCACACCCTCCGTATCCGTCTCCCCGTAGAGTCTTCGCCAAGATTCCCCGCTTGTGTCTCGTTACTCAAAGCGATGCCGAGCACACTCCGTCGACTCGAGATCTACACTGGCTTCGGACGCGATAGTATCAACCGATACTTCAACTTTGCCAAGTTCGTACCGTGCTTTGCGAGGTTCCACGACCTGGAGGCAGTCGAGGTCGTGATCGACGATGCCTTGACCGAGGATGTCGACGCAATCGGGGATTATCGGGATTTCCTGGAGAATGGCTTCAAGGAGCTTGCTACTCGCGGGGCGTTGAGGCTGACATCAGAAATTCGCTCCGCAGAGGTTTCTTGATCATCCTAGAGGTACGGATACCTTCAGACAGTAGCCTTCGTCCTCTGACGGATCCTACATTGTAGGTTTGAACGCTTTGCGCGCGTTTTTGCCTCGCTCGATCTCGGTACAGGGGCTTTGATGTTGTTAGCCCGTGATAGCGTACCGTAGAGGGGTATGAATCGTTAGATCTGCGTAGCAGTGCGTGTACTCCGCGCTGGCAGGGTCGCGGGTGATCGTTCAACTCGCTCATGTCTGTTGATCTGAGCATGATGCACATTGTAGGATATTGACAAAGTGAAAGCTCCTCAAGCATGCGTTGTCGAAGGCCTGTGTTACAGAGATTTGAAATATGAGAGTATAAGTCCGGTGAAGGGACCTAGAGATCGGACATTCACTTCACAAGCTTCGAAACGTTTAGCTCGCGAGGGGAATGCGCGTTCACGAGCGCCCAATACTTCAGCATGCCCGATCTCCGCTGCCTTGCATTTTTAGCCCGGATTATATGAGGAGAGTAAGCCGGGATATCCAGCAGGAAGACATGCACGCGTAACTCATGCAAGACATCCATGTCTCAGTCGTGCCCAAGCCACATTTCGCGGCGCCCGGCCACGGACAGCATGAGCCTAGAATTCTAGCTCTTCGCCCTCACATCCGGTTTATAGTTAGGCCTGTACAACCTCGAATAGGGGGTTGATCCACGTTCCGTCGACACGTGACTCCGTGGCGCTACGATCGTGATGCGTCATGATACATGAGTCATCCGCATGTGCGCCAGAGACCGCGATTCGTTTGACCAGAAATCCAGTCAACAAAATTTCAGGATGACGAGATGCACAAGATACATAGCTGCTGTGTTCGGGGAGGAATACGGCAAACTTCAGGATGTGACCCGACTCGCGCTCAGCAGGCTAGCACTACACGTAAGTTGTTTTCCAGCGCCTGGTACATTGCCTGGACTGAATGGAACGCGCTCTCATCGTCACTTTCCCCGCACTCGGGAATGCTCAGTTCGAAATACCCGCTTTTTCTGTGAAGTATGACACGCTGCTGGCCGCAGTAGCAGCACAAGGATGATATAGGGACTCTGTCACCTCCTCACCTCGCAATGCAGGCAACACTAGGTTCCAAGAATACTTGCACTTTTCCAGACTTCTATCATTTCCGCACCATGATTTATGCAATACTGTCTGAGGCCGTCGGATCCAACCCACTTGTGCTCACGGAGAAGAGTTGTGGACCGCTGGCACGCTTTCCGCGAACCGACAGGCGAAGGCCCGCAGACATCCACGATTTCAGTGAGTTTAACTACGTAGGTAGTATAACAGCCCCAACACAACTGTCCTGTCCCCCCACTTGTAAATCAATTTCCCCCCTACAGCTGTGTTATGGCAGCATCTTCCAAGGACGTCGACGCGGCACATCCGTCCGGTTCCGGTAACAGCGTGAGTACTGCATGATGTTTTTTGCGCTTAGTATCCTTATCCTGGTAACTAGCAGCCAGAAGCAGACAAACAAAGCACACGCGACACGATTCCAGAGACCGAATCAAATGCGCCTCCGCTCGACATGGAAGCGCCTCCGAAGGCTGAATTGCCTTCAAAGCCGGTTTGTGAAGTGTACAAGAGATGATTGCTTGTACTAATATGTTCGTGCAGCTCACTGAGGAAGAAGGCTGGAATAGCCTCCTGAAATCGATGACGGAACACGACAATGCACAGATTGAAAAGTGGAAGCTCGAGCTCGATAATCTACTTACGTTTGTGAGTTAAACATCCATGTGAAGAGGTGGCATCCTCACCCATCGGTTTCCGAAGGCGGGTCTGTTTTCAGGCGTCGTCACAGCCTTTTCCATCGAGTCCTCGCATACCCTACAACCCGATCCTTCCTCATCGGTGGATAGATCGAACGCGCTTCTGGAGCGGATTTCCTTGCAACTGGAATCCGCTGCCATGAACGTGACCGTACCTCTCAGCCCTTTGCAGTCACCGCTACACTTTCACCCAGATCCCGTTAGCCTCACGATCAACAGGCTTTGGTTCCTTAGCCTCACCCTAAGTATTCTCGCGTCGTTCTTCGCTATCGCGGCGCAGCAATGGGTTCGTGGCCTGGCTCTACCCCCTCACCTCGGGCTCCGGGATGCTATACGCCGCAGGCAGCAACGACACGACGCTGCTATTGACTTCCAGCTGCCCTTCGTCATCGACTTCCTCCCTGTCATTCTGCAAATCGCCGTCGTGTTGTTCCTTATCGGTCTACACCTATTTTTGCGCAGGCTGGACATTACCCTCATGGTGACAACAGCTGTCGTCGCCGGAATACCATTTGTCTTGTACGCTATCTCCCTGGCATTTCCTTTTGCCTTTCCATCATGCCCCTACAAGTCCCCCATCATCCCAGCTTTCCTCTCCCTCGCGAAGTGGGGGTGGACGTTGCTGAAGCTAGTGGCAGGAGCTATCTGCTTTCTAGCATACCTTGCGTTTTCCATTGGATTCTGCGTCGTTTTCATGGTTGCACCCGTTCTGCCATTTTTTGGCGTGGGCATAGCCATAGGACTCGCCGTAATCGCAATAGTCGCCTCCATCGCTCTCATCGTCGTCGTCTTCTTGGGTCCCGTTGCTCTCTACCACAAAATTCGTGAGAGCCCAACACAGAGCCCCATAACCAACCCAGCATCGACAACTCCATCGTCGCATACCCCGTCAAACCGCCACCCCGCCCGATTCTATCATGTATTGAGCGCCACTTCCTCCCTCTTTCCGAGACTCCCACCCACTGGCATACTGAAGTCCCTCCGACTCCTTACACGGACCTTCTTCGCTCAGCTGGTTGCCTCACCATGGTCTTCCTTCAAGAAGTTTCCCGACCTGTGGGAAGAACAGGAAGGCAAACACATGCCTCGAGACGTACAAGCGGCGGGCTCCTGTGATGTACAAGCACTACACTGGGCACGCGGTAGCCTACCGACGAAATTTCACAGACTCCTCGCATGTGTCCGAGGTCTTCCCTGCCATATCAAATGCACATTTCTTAGCGAGTGGGCCGTCGCATCTATTCCCAATTACCGCCCCTCAGATGGGATCAACAGTACGATTCGTACAAAGGAGCTTGAAGCGATCGATCAAGTATTCGCAGATCAATTTGGGGGCCATCTACTCGACGCATTGCCGATGAACTGGGAGGGCTATGCCTGGTCCGAACAGGACAGAGGCGTCGCTGTTGCGCTGCTGCTTCTCTCCCAGATATCGAGAGTGGACGAAACATACAAGGAGAAAACTATCGCAGCCCTGTGTGAAGCATGCGCTTCGCAGAACCTCAAAACATTGGCACAGAACAGAGGAGCCAGCTTACCCGCGTTCTGCCTTTTTCACTTTTTCAACTACACTGAGGACGTACTTGCACGTAGAGGTGGGCTGAATACACATTTTCTTTTCCAGATACTCATATTTAATTAAGTGACATCGCTCATGACGCTGGCTCAAAGTCATCTGTCTACGTTCGCAACGACGACCCGGGAGTTACAAGAAATCGGCGTCGTCACAGAAAAACGACTTCGGCAAACCGTTCTGAGCCTTGTGGCTGTAGCCGTGCGCGCCACACAGCAGGCTAAACAACCCCCGGACGTGATGGGTTTGCTACACGCATTACAACATTTCTTCGACTCGAGGCCGCGTATACACCCATTTGCCATCGATGAATTCGACGCTAAACCTCCGGTGGAATTTCACGACATGCCCAATGTAGTTTACGTCATTGCTGAGTTCCTCCGAGAGCGTGCACAAACTAACGACGCGCTTGACTCTCAAAAGGACTTGTGTAAAGCCATCGGAAGGAAGTTGTACGGTATGTGTAGAGGCAGCGATTACAGCAATGCGAGGCGGGTACTAGACGAGTTCACCTCTTCCCATGCAAAATCACCCTCGGTTTTTCTACAGGCTTTTATGTCTTTGAGACCTCATCCTAGCTCACAAGGGTCTACGCACGTTTAGTTATTTTTACCCTCGTACCGTAGTATTCTAACCATGCCGTCTCATTCGTTGTATCACCTATGTTCATAAATAGACAAACTCGACAACTGTTTATATCGAAGCATCGTAATCGGACAGAACGCTAAACCGACCAGCGACCCCTCATGCGAGCACAGAACGATACTTCGTATTGAGAGCGAAGGTCTTCCTAAGCTAGACATACTTACACCACCGCTTTAACAACAATTCCATGATCCACAGTCCACGTCGTGACAGGACGAGGGGAGTGTGGTAGAATGTGTTTTTCCAGAGTCGACTTCGTCGATCCACGCAAGGAACACCCAGTCTTACGGTTTGCCGATTGTAGGTCTCTTTCCTCCAGACTTCACTTCGATAGAATCGACGATACTGGTGGGCCATGAGGACGTTGGTCCCTAAGATAATTTCGAGCACGCACCCTCATTCACCAACCCTCGATCCAGGCGGACAACACTCCGCGTACCGTCGACAAAGAAACAGCAGAGCGTACCCCCGCCATGGGCGCCGCGACCGCGACCTCTCGCTCGTCCACCGCCAGGCTTTGCCTCCACTAACGCCTTGCGAGAGCGAAGATTAGGGAATATCATTAACGCGGCATCCCATTCCTTTCCAATTCAGTCGCAGACTCGTCTGGCTGAGATGAAGCTCCACGTTCTGCAGCGAGGATCTGGTTGTGAAACGTGTCGCCTGGCCGTACCGGGTGGTCTGATGAAACTCGAGGACTTCTAGGCACTTGGCGTTGCGGAAAAATTGGAAGAATGCATCGTAGAACCCGCTGTCGTCATACAGATCAAGCGCGAGGCGGGTTACGGTCTCAGAGAGAAACGAAGCTGGGGTAAGAGAAGTCACTCAACAAACGTCGAAGCGAGCGAACGCTAGTTTCCACATTGTAGGCTGTCGGAGGTAAGTCACTATCTTCGAGATCCCCGTCTAGCATGAAGGTCAGGTAAGAACCCTCGATGGTGAGATGGTGGGGGCGGGCGACCTTGAGCAGATGCATGAATGCACATGCGGAGCAGAGTACTTGAAGTACCTCCAACGATTCGATAGAGGAAGGATAGTCGTCCACCCTACAGTCTGACGTGCTGGGCTAGAGGAAGAGATGACACGACATGATGCAGCACGTCGAGGAGGGAGATGTGTCCGTCGGAGATGACCTCCAGCCTGCGCGCAAAAGCCAAGTCTGTGGTGACTGGCTTCAGCACTCCATTCCACTCCTGATAGTATCGTTGATCGTGTGCGAAGTTGTGCGGAGCGGAATGCACGACCACGAGGTCAGCAAAGAGATACTTGCGAGCGACCGGGAGCCAAAGCTTGCATGCTCTGGAGCACGATCCTAGCGTTTGTGCATCCTTTGGAAGCTGAAACATCTGTAGAATGCCGTGGACGACATCCAGAGGGAGGATCGGTTCTTGCGACATCGTCGTTGAATGTCAAGATGCAAGCGCTCATGTTTACTTTCGACCTGACCACCATCTGCAAGTCGGGCGCCCAGTGTACGACTTTCGACTTGTTGTGCTAGGCTTTACTGGTATTCCTGAAACATAAGCCGTACTCGACGCTGCTAGCTTTCGATATCAGTCTCCCAGAGTCTGCGAGCGCGGCATTGTCGCGGCGGCGCCAGCGCGATGATGCCCACGTCTTGATACAAACCTGAATTCCGCTACAGGCGGAAAGCGAAGTCGTATCACAAACCTGACGACGAAAACAATGGTATGCCGTTAACGGGTCTATCATACCAGTGAGTAAACCGTTCTACTGCTGTATTATGTTCTCAAATGATGCTAACATCTCTCAGCAGCATTCGTGCAGTACTAGTACTGCAGTGCTCACACCTGAAGATGGCAGGTATTCCTGTGCTTGCTATCATAAGTACTGACATACATGTGTGCCGTATAGATCTGATATCAAGCTGTCCTCTACGTCCAAACTCAATCCGCGAACCTTTCACTACCGCAGCTCCGCAGGCGACCGGATCAGTCAGCAATGTCCGTCACCAACTCGAGTCAGTTAAAAAGCGCACTGGTATGTGCCAGGACTTCCGAACTAACCACCATGTCGATCCCCGAGCCAAGACTCCCGCTCGAGCTCATTCTCGATACCGTCGACCTCCTTGAGCCTCCTCGAGACTCAAAAACGCTCGAAGTGCTCAGCCGGGTCTGCAAGATCCTCCTCCCTGTGTCTCGCCGTCGCCTATTCACCTCCCTTCGACTTCGAGCCAAGGATTTTGCTCGTGTTAGCTCAGAATGGGAGGAATGGAACGGCTTTCTCAAACCTTTTCACCCTGACCTATCCGTCGTCACACACCTGTACCTCCAAGGACAGCCGAGAATGTCGACCATCACGTCCGAGCTGCTCAAACCAGTGCTCTCCCACCTTCCTAGCTTGCGCCATCTCCGTCTACGAGGTTGGGACGTATCCCACTTGGGATTCGACGCGCCCCTCCTCCCTAATGTCGACTTAGACACGCTCGAGCTCGTGCACCTGCGCTGTGTACGCGACCCCCGAGGTCTCCTAGACATCTTACGCTCGCTCGGGTCCGCCCGCGCAATATCCGTGGACAAAGTCGAGGTCCCGTACGAAGGCCTTGACGGCCTGCTCTCGACTTGTCTCGAGCCCGCACTCGCAGCCACGCCCGCTTCGCTCACCCTCCGCAGCAGCACACCATGCACACGCCTCCTTCTCGATCTCCTCAGCACCACCCCCGCAGCACTCTCGATACGAATCCTCGAGGTTGGGCTCAATAACATCGCCACCGCCCTACCCTCCATCGCGCACTTTCTCAAGAACGCACAGAACCTCGAGACGCTCGTACTCGATCTCCAATCGGACCTTCCACTCGACGCGTATGGCACCGCGCTGCTCATGGACGCTGCATCCGCCGCAGTCACCGAGTACCTCGCCCCCGCGTTCGCAAACACCGAGTCGCTGCACCGCTTTGCGCTGCGCCTCCCGGGGGCCTGGAAACAGCACATGTCGTTCTGGGCGATGTGCACTGCGCTTGTCGGCGCGCTCCCCGCTGGGATACGCGTGTTGGATGTACACGTCCAGGGCGACAGCCTCTTCTTTGACGATGGGGAGTTTGTTGCCGCGCTGGCGCGCCTGGGCGCTCTGGAGCGCGTGAGGATTGTCGTTGGGAGGGCGTTCTCCGCAGAGGCGTATAGGGAACGCGTCGCTAGGCAGCTGCCGAGGGTGGCTGCGCGGGGCGACCTGGAGGTTGTCGTCGAGGACTGAGTTTGATTAGGCTGTCTGTTAGATGGCGAGCATCTGACGGAGTCGTATTGGGCTAATTCCGTCCCTGAAACTGTTCGACCGTTATTTGATTCTGTTAGACAGCCCTTTGCGTTCATCATCTCATGAGAGACTTACTGTAATCCCTTGAACATCGTGATGAACATGCCCTACTCATCTAAACAATCAGAGATTGAATCCCATAAATAGTTCTGTAAACAAACTCTCTCCCTTTGTGGCACCGTCAAACTCACAAACCGCGCGTGAACATATCCCCAAGCACCAGGCACAGGTCCCTCAAGTCTCGATCCACCGCGATCTCGATCGCTGAGAGCGCCACAACGGCGCCGGACCCCACGGTCCGGGGTCTACCCGCGCGACTTCGAATCCCCAAGAGGCACCGACATCGTCCGCAAGCACGAAAACACCCAACGTCCACAATAAACCACCGATCCATACAATATAACCAAAACAGACACGAAAACATACATTACACCGCGAGAAAAGCGAGGACAGGCCTAGACACATGACGAGAGCGTACAGAGACAATCAGAGAGTCGTGAATGGAGTAGCATACAGACAGAACTGAGACAAGAGCGTAGGTGTGCGTGAGAGATTGAGTGCGAAGATGCGGTCAGTTGGCGTGTGTTGTGAGTCTATGGCGGGGTATGGGTGAGTGATATCCAGACTGTGAAATCAAAGCAGTGTTCCAGGTGTGGCGTGACAAAATCCCAAAAGAGAGAGCCTTCACCCAGATGGCCCAGGTGCAAGCGACGCCATGGGCGGATGGACGTCGCCGCCGAGAATACCGTGGCCAGTCAGCCCCTGCAGTCCTAATGCAGGGAGGTGA
The DNA here is from genome assembly GCA_027924225.1 of Bjerkandera adusta. NCBI lineage: Eukaryota > Fungi > Basidiomycota > Agaricomycetes > Polyporales > Phanerochaetaceae > Bjerkandera > Bjerkandera adusta. Next base: position 480,737 of record BSCZ01001547.1, on the reverse strand, counting down.
AAATCCATATTAGTCATTATTCCGCCTCCATTCGTGCGTCCACTTCCTGAGGGTCCGCCGCGCGCATTCCCATTCACGCTGCCTTCGTTCTGCTGCTCCTTCACCCTCCCGTTTCCGTTCACATTCCCGGGGTGGGAGTGTCGATCCCTGTCACCCCCGACAGCACCGTTCCCAGACCCGCCCTCCCGCCTAAAGTCCGTCTTCTTCACGAACTCGCCCCAGAGCGCGTTCTCGACAGTGCCCATGCGCTCAAACGACTCTTTGAGCGCCTTGTCCGCCCGTTTCCATACGCCGCGGTGGCGACACACGGTGCTCTTCACGTAGCGGCACCCAAAAACACGCTCGAAAGCGTTCTTCTGTGTCAATGACGGCGTCTGGCGGATGAGGTTGTCCATGTGCGCGAAGCCATTGGAAATTTCGCACACCGCGTAGTCGTTTGGCCAGCGCTTAAGCGGTGGGTGTGGGTGCTGCGGGATTGTGGGTGACGAGCTAGACGGCTCAGATGGGGCCTGAAGAGGCTGCGAAGCGTTGGGAAGGGCGTTGTTCGTCGGGGCTGATACGGGAGATGTTGCCAGTGGCATCTCACGCGGTACGAATGGTGAAAGCGGTGTGTCACGCTGGACAAATGGCGAGAGGGGATGGGGATGAACGTGGGGCGAGGGTTGTATCTGGGGTAGGGAAGCGACTGGGGGCGCAGTAGATGGAGGAGGGGCGACGTTCGGACCTCCTTGAGGAAGCGCGCTTTGCGGGAACGTTGGTGTGTTGTGTGAGTACATCGGCCGCATGAACTTGTGCGGCGAGGACGGCGTGTCATTGCGCGAATCCGGCGCGAGCCGCTTGTTGGGACGTGCTATTGGTGAGGGAAGCACAGCTGGCGGGGCGTTCGTGGTAGCAGAGGATGGTAGAGAGGATGATGACTGTGGTGGGCGTCCGCGCGGCGGAGGCTGCATACGGATTTCGCTGTCCAGCCCAGGACATTCGTGATCGGCGAGGCCCTCGAGAAGATTCCTGCGCGTGCGATAGAGCAGACGCTGCTCGCTATCGACGACGCGCACGGCAGAGGTAGTCTGCTGTTCCCACGTGCCGGCATTGGGGTTATATGCGTCGACGTATGTGCTGGGGCCGAGCGCGAGGTCCGTCACGAGCTGGCGAAACTCGGATAGCGCGAATAGCGGGAATGTGGTGATCTCCTGGTGCAGGCGAATGGGCTCGCAGCCCGCCTAATAACGCGTCCTTAATGAGTACTCGGAGGAGTGCCTGACAGGCGAGGCATGCGCACCTTGTACCAATATACAAGCGTCACGGAGCGCTTCAGCTTTGCCTCCATGCGCGACTGGGTCTCCACGGGATCCTCGAGAGTAGGATAGTACTGGCGCGTCGGGCTCTGAAGGATGGCCGCAATGCTTGGCGGAGGACGGTGCTGGGGTGGAGGCTGTTGCTGCTGTTGCTGCTGTAGCTGAGGCTGTTGCTGTTGCTGTTGTTGCTGCTGCTGCTGCTGACTGTAGGCTACCTGGGGAGCGAGGGGGACGTTGAACGCCGCGGGGCGAGCGATAGCGTGCCGGTCCATGAATGCGCAGTGCGCGGGGTGCAGCGACGCCGGTATCTGGGGGGTCGGTGAGTAGCCATTGGACGACGACGACGGCGACGGTGGGGATGAGCGGGGGCGAGAGCGAAGAGGGGGTGGAATTGAGCACTCGACGGCCGAGGCGAGACACTCACTGATGGACGGCGGCGGGACCTGGCTGCACACTGAGGCGGTCTACGGGGAGCGGGGGACGAGACCAGCGCACCCGGAGACGCAGGAGAAACCCGACTATCCGGGGTTTCCACACAAAGTGGTGCAAAATATAGCCATATTTGGGCTCTTTGGGACCTGATGTGTGCCCTGATAAGCGTGCAACACGGACGGATCTCAAGCGCGTCTGCATTCTGGACACGAATATCGCCGTTCTGGTATGCACGCCTGCGGAGGCTTTGATGTGGACTTGTGCATTGTCTCTTGGTGGCGTCGCGCTGCGGCTTGCCGCTGGGGCGAGCTGTAAGGCGCGACATCGTCGCAAGGCTATGACTCCTACACCACCATAACAACAGTTCATCATCCACCACAATGATGAGCTTTCGGTATGTTCGAACAGTCAAATTTAGAGTTAACCTATACTAATCAAAAGTTGCTCTCGCACAGATGGGCTTTAGACGGGCCACGATAGCGATGGTCCTCCTTTTATCGGACGTTGAACTTCCGCACAAGCCCACGTCCGTCTTCCATCTCTTCTTATCCCCCCGCTCGGTTCGCAGGCTTGGACGTTCTCCAATGGACAGCCGAATTACGGGTTCAAGCTGCAGCCTCGAAATAGGGACTAGTCCCCGCACCACCTTGCGGAATCCCTTCGAGACCAGAAGACACGCTTACCAGGATGGGCGCATCTGTTGTTTCGCGAGAGCCTCCGCGGGTAAGCTCTCGAGAAAGAACAGATATGGATCACCACTCTCGAGCGTCCCCAGTACTAAGTTGCGACCCGCCTAGGGTCACGACGTCATGGATCGTTCGCTTGGAACAGGGCGAGAGGAATTCCAGCGGTGGACTTAGAGCGGAGGATGGCTTCAAGACCGAGGGGTTGGCCGACAGATCCTGCCTCGGGTGCCGTCGCCGATGTCCCAACGATCTCGCAATGTGTGGAGAAAGGGAGACAGGGAGACCGGATAAAATAGAGGACGAGGAACTTCCACAGAAGAATCCGCGTTCTGGCGCCGACTGTGACGCTTCGTGGCCCGTTCGTTGTGAAGCGTACGTACAGTTCATACCCGTGTTAATCCCCATGGTACCGACGGAGGACCACGATACGCAACTCATCGTGGTAATCTGTACGTACCCAACTCATGCCAGTTCATCAATTTGGTCTACAACCTCCCTCGGACAAGCGGCTTACAGACGGCTCACGGACTCCGACGCCTTTGTGGCGCTTTTCCCGGAAACCCAGATCTCGATGTGCCACGCTGGGAGGGTACACGAAGCGCCGGACGTGGGAGAAGTGAGCGTGCCGGTCCGCTAGCATCAACTTAGACTGTGACCATGACTAGCGGGCGATCCTGGGCCTGCTATCTATAGTTGCACCTTCGTGAGTTCATTTGTTTTGGTATGCGTGGTTCTGAACTCACACGGGGAGATTCAGCCTAGCTGCAGCTGTGTAACCAGGCTCGAGTGGCTTGTCGATACTGCCAAGGCCACCACGACGAACCTTCCACACAGACGTGGCACGCTAGAGCCTACAAACTCGCCACGAAGCTGCAAGATCGCTTTGTTCCCTGAACGTCTCGGACAACCTTTCGCAATTTGCGAGTACTCAGTGTTTCTTGGGCTACAACCGCCATGTCCTCGCCCCAGCCGGTCGTCCCTCTCGATGTTGTCCACTGCATCTTCGACCAGCTCCAGAACCCTCATGATGCCGCCGCCCTCAGCGCCTGCTCGCGGGCCTGCAAGCTTTGGCTGCCTCTCGCCCGCAAATTCCTCTCCGCTGAGATGCCTGTCAAACTCATAGGTGCTGGCGAAGATGGCGAGGTGCAACGTAGAGACGCGTGGGGTACGCTGTACAGCGATTGGGTGGAATGGTGTGGCTTCTTGAAGCCACAGTGTGTTGTTCTTACTGCTGTCAAGCGGCTGAAGATCTCGAGCATGTCTCCAGGCTTCGCGTGTATAAAGACCGAAGATTTAGCGGTCATCATACCGTGCCTTCCTCGCCTCCAGCATATCTCCATCGCTGATGCAACCCTCGAGTGTCCCCATCCCTTCAAGGAGCCTTTGCTCCCCTCCCTACGCTCGCTCGCGCTGCGCAATATCACCGCGTCGATGCAACACACCGTCAACTTTCTTCGCTGTCTCCCTGCAGCCCAGCGGGTCTTTTTCGAAGATTTGCAAATCAGTAGACCAAGCGAGATGGTGCCCATCACGCCTGGTGAACGGACGCAACCAAGTGCCATCGCGCCCCAGTCTCTGTGCTTCGCCCGTATCCGCAGAGAAAAAGGGATGCAGAACCTCGTCGATTTCTATGCCGAAACAAATGCTCGCGAGACTCTACGCTACCTCGAGTTCCGAAGTTTCGCGTACGACGGTCTCGCGCATTTCCTACAACAAATGCAAAACCTCGAGACGTTCGTCCTCAGCATACGTGACTGTGGAGGGCAAGCTGAGGAACCTGTCTACCCCTTCTGGGTCAGGCGCACGCTCCACTCTCACGGGGCCGCACTGGAAAGCGTGCATACCCTGCGTAGGCTGGCGCTGAGCATCCCCTCTAGCATCTGTGCCACATGGAGCATCGTGCCGCTCCAATATGCGACCCCCGCCCCGCAGGAGGTGGAGATCCACGTCTCATTGGACGACGGATGGCGCGGTATCGAGGAACTACCGCGCGAGCTCCAGCGTTTTGAGGATCTCCGACACGTCAAGATCGTGTTGCGACCAGACGCGCCCGAGTCGCGTCGCGAGCATTCCAAGTTGCTCCAGGAGCTCAAGGAGGGAATGAGCCGGGAGGTACCAGGCCTTATGGCGCGTGGCGTAGTGGAAATCATTGAGGAGAATACGGCCGCGGTTCCTTTTCCGAGGTACGCTTGTACGTCTATTCACAACCGCTCTATCTGACTCTCCACTCAGCTGGGACGACCCTCTCGCGTTTTGTTGAGCGATTTGGCATATTGTCTTATCGTCGCGTTGCAACTAGCTTTGTACTGTGTGCGTATACGGACGAAAATACACTCATAGTTTCGAGAAGGACAGTTGAGTACTTCGAGAGATCGAACACCTGGCGCTCTCGATTCGAGACTAGCGCGGTCGCATGACACATACATTGATCTATACTTCGTCGACGATAGCAAGGTGATGCAAACAATGGTAGGATGTCGTATCCAAGACGGCTCAGTATGATCATGCTACTACGCTCAAAGCTTAAGTACCGAGTTTGCGCATCAATTATGTCCTCCAGCCTGAGGAAACCGAACTCCGAAGCTTCTTGGGAAAGGAGAATGAGCGCCGCAATGAATTTCCTAGTACTGTGCTTACTGGGATGGGAAGATGGTTTCAGATAGGACCGGCGTCGAACCACTCTGAACCATCAGATTCTATGTCCGGCTCGTCGAGAACCCCACGTAGCATCTAGTTATATAGGGTATCGGTGAGATTAGTACTTCGTTGAACGAAAAATGACGAACATAACGGTCGCTCGCAGAGTTGAATGTGCGCACATGTCCTTTCCATACGACCTCGAAATGCACCCGAGCGGCAAGTTCCGGCAGCTCAGCGTACAGCCATTCTGCATACTGTTCGAGGCGGTGTGTAGGCCATTGCACCATGATCAACCTGACCGACTTCAGCTCCGTGAGGCGAGCCATCGCGTTATCGAATTCTTCGCAATCAAAGAAGATGATGTCTCCAGTGAGGTAGATATCCAAATGCCGAAGGGTTTGCGGTAGCGAATGGATGAGCCGAAGACAGATTTCCCACTGGGACGGCGCGGACGGTGGACACATGGAAAACTTCTGCAAGGTGCGCATTTCTGGGAATACCGTTGCGAGTTCGTCCAGGAATACGTTGATCTCCGAGTTGAACCCTCCCCAGGAGTCACGGGTCGGGAACAGCATGTTGCGTCCAATAAAGGGCGTCTCGTACCATATGAGGCTTTCTATGTTCTTCAGGCGCCCTATAAACTGCACGATACTAGCAGGATGACCAATGTGACGGGGCCCGAAGTTGTCCAAGAATCCGAAGGTAAACTCGCGCAAGCTGTCCACGGAACGAGAGCGCCCGAAGAAATCGAGGAGGGGTTCGTGGTATTGGTCGCATCTCAGAATGGACAGCGACAACGGCTGGAGCGAAAGGGGTGGTTGTGGTAGGGTATTTGGGAACGGCATCGTCGGGTAGCGGGGATGGAAATCTTTGAGAAACAGTCTGCGAACGCGAGAGAAATGGCTGAGGAGGTTAATGAAGTCGTCTCCGGGAATATACACGTGGTACAATTCGAGCGTGTCGAGGTAGGTTCGAGTCGCTGGCGTTTCAGTGCATGGTTCAGGAAAGATCATACGAGCCCAGGTGATGTGTAGATGCTTCATTCGGGGAAAGAAATCGAGAGCCGAAGACAAGATTGGAGGAGTGATGACCACGAGACTGTAGCCACTCGTGATGCGAAGGTGCTTCACCAACGACAAATCTGCGTATTTAGGTTTCAGGAACCCATTCCACTGGACCCAACGCTCACTGATCTTGAGCCGTGGTGTCACGCTGTTGGTATTTTGTGCTACCATAAGGTGCATATCGTCAAAGAGATAGCTGCGAGCGATAGGCAGCCAAGCTTTGCACACCCGCGAGCAGATGTCAAGTGTTTCCACCTCATCCGGAAGCTGATACTGCCCTAGGATGTAGTAGACGATGTCGGGCTGGAGGATTGTCTGCTGGCGCATGGTGGTTGCAGTTCAAGAGAAGGCGCGCGGCTATCATATTTTCAAGTTACATTGATGGCTCGTAAAACGAGGATGACACGGGCGAGAGCTGCCACGTAAATCACGAGCACAAATGGCTCTCTACGAAGTACGTACGCAATTGTGTTGCACCGCCCAGAAACGGCTATTTTATTAAACGGTTATCATACTACGAGCAGCCTTGACCTGAGTGCTTTCTAACGACGCCTTAGCGAGGGGATCTCGAACGACGGACAAGAAGATACTCCAAGAGATGCTCACCAAAATTGATCGTTTTACTATTACCATAATTCTAGCCAGTGTGAACGAAGCTCCGCAGTAAGGCGTAAGGCGCCTCGAGCTGAGAGGTTTGGGAAACCCTCCTGTAGGAACTTTCGGTATTTCGCGATCTCCTCCGCGTCCTGGTCCATGACCTCCTTCTCGTCTAGGATGACCTCCAGCGTGCGAAGGTCCGTATATCGTACGAGGCAGTGTGCTACCGACTCCGGTTCGAAATACTGGCTGTAATTCGAGACGCACAGTTCGATGTGGCGCAGAGTGGCGGGCATGGCCTGGAGCAGCGCTAAACAGGAGGGCCAGTAGTGGGAAAAATGCCGTGCTTCGGGCAGCCGCAGTCGGAATGTGCGGATTGTAGAGGGGAATGCGGGAGCGAGATACCGCTCTATGATTCGGCTCAACGTCCGACTAGAGGTGATCTCTCGTTCCTTGAGAGACGCGGCGAAGTCGAACTCGATCGCCTCGATGTTCTTCAAGCTTCGAAGGAGCACTTCACAGCCTCCGAAGGCTACGTGAGTAAACTCGTAGAAACATATTCGAAGGCGACGAATGGCCTGTGCGGCGCGTGGCTGGCGGAGAACTCTGAACCAATAGGGGTAGCATCGGTGTGATAAGCCGTCTATGGACACAGAATATGGGGCGATGTCAAGAGCTATGGGATGGTCCTTCGGGAGATCGATGGAAACTCGCTTGATACTGATTGACTTTGCTTTAGAGAAGCACCGGAATAAAGCAAGCACCTTGTCGTAGGGATATTGAGTGTCTCGATGACTTTCGAGTTGGAAATGCTCGAGGTCTGGTAGCTCGAACGGCACAGGGAGTGGAGTAGTGGGGAATTTGGGGGCGGTGGTGACGTAAATTGAGAGGTACCGAAGACGGGGAAGAGACCTGAGGGCGGCGGTGAGCCAGTCAAGGTCAATGAAAGCGTCCTCCTTGATGTGCAATTGCGATACACGGGTCGCGTCCCCGGGGACGGTCATGAACTGGCCTTTCCACCTGACCCATCGGGTTGGGTCGGTCATCGGAGCTGTCCCAAAAACCATGGCGGTAGAAGATAAGATTTTCTGCGCCTCGGAATGCCATAGACGGCAAGTCTGCGCGCAGCTTCTCAAGGTACTCCTCCACCCGAGGCGGTCGAGTTGCTTGAAGATAGTGAAGACGATGTCAAACGGGATATCGGGTATCCCGCCGAGGATGATGGCAGGCGATGGAACGATAGACATGGACGTGTAGTGGTTTCAGGGAATTGAGTAAGAGGAGCTGCGGAGTGCAAATGAAAGAGAATTGAATATATTCACTACTGATACATTTATATGACTCACGGTTTATATGTGATTCCACTCAAAATGAGCTGCACTGAAGAAAGGGTGCTCTGCTTGTCGTACCGTACTGGTGAAGTCAGATCAGTGAGCGTTCCTCGCTCGGTTTCCCACAAATGTCTAACTCCGCTGCGTCTCCGCTTGAAGTGGGCCGGTCAACGCCGCACAGCTCTCGACACCGGGATTACCACCCCATCGAGGTACGGCTTCCGGTACAACTCGACTAGAGGGTCCAAACATGCTCGAGTGATAGAATGTCTGCAGACCACACTGATCGGACCTCCTGAACTCGGCCGATTGAGTAGGCCGAGTAGATGGGGTTGGATCGTAGGAGTCATAGCCACGCTTCGCTGCAGAGCATTGTCCATTTCAGAATCGAAACCATGATCCACTCGTCGCGTTTCCATCTGGATAAATTTGGTAGGCGTCCACTGGTATGCGGGACGTACAGATGGTAATCAATAAATACAAGTTCGTACAAATTACAGTCGAGAGGCCTAGCAGCTCACGAGCGTTTCATGGGTTTTCTATCAAGCGGTTAGCGTAAAGATGACACAGCAGCTGGGAATCGCAGCTCACATAACAAGCACAATTATTTCAACCCAACGACGATGTAGTTCATGTTGAAGATGCCATCGGGACAACCAGATGAGACGGAACGCCCTCCGGACGCAGTCGAAACAACAGTGGCACCGTTCTTGAGTTGCATAGAAGGTGCGCCAGCAACGACGGGAACTTGACCGAAGTTAAGTCCATTCTTGAGGCCGCCGACGTTAATAGTCTGGGCTCCGTTGAAGATGGCGAGGACGTAGTTGGAGGTGGAGACGCCCGGGTTGATGACAACGGCCCAGTTGACAACGTCTTGACCAAGCTGGAAGCCGCTAGGATGGTCGCCGTTCGGGCACTGAGAACTTTGCAACACGCTTTTGTACCACATCGCGCCCAGGGCACTTCCGCCGAACCGTGCTGGTACGGACATCGCGTCGGGACCTTTGCCGTTCTGGAAGGCGTCGCTGAATGAAGCGACGAGTGGCCGCCAGCCGGCGTGCGACCAGAGGGCGCCTGGACCGGAGTAGCGAGCTGGGTCAGCGTCGCCGTTGGACTCCGGCCAGAGGTCGCCGATATAGTGACTCTCGGGACCGTCGTTCTGAAGGAATACGCGATTAGGCGCGAATGCACCATCAGTTACAACGACAATTGCTCACCCAGGTTATGACGTCGATGAAGTCGGGTTTAGGGGACATCGTAAGAATGTTCTTCATGCGGGTGACCAACGTAAGCTCTCCAGGGCGGTAGACGTTCGCACCGTACTAAAAGCAGCATCATGAGCAAAGCCGAGCAAAGCCTAGAAATAGAGTACTTGCCGCGTCCTTGTACTGCAAAGAGCTTAGTCCTAACAAGGATCCGTCAACAAGTGCGCATAATACAGCGATCGCGACACTTACCCATCATGTAGCCTTTGCCATGGGACTTCGCGCCAGCGAGGACCGTCTGGTCGATTTCGATGGAACCCGGCCCTGCAGAACCGCTCGCTCCGGGCCCCTGACGCTCCCAGCTCGCCTCCCAACTGAAGATGCAGTCCACAGTATTGCCCCAATACGCCCTGCAACATCTGTTCAACCACTGAAATAATCGATGGAAAGCGATGGCTACTCACCACCAACCGGGATCGCTCGTCGTGTAGCCTGCGGTACCGTCGAAGTCGGGGCAGAAGTACAGCTGGTTTGCGAGCGTCGAGAGTTTCCAATTGTTCCAGTCGGTGTTGGTACGCCCGCCGTCGCTGAAGGTCGTGATGAATGGGCGCCCCGGCGCTGCGTTGAAGTACCCGGGTTTGCCAACGTAGCCCCGCACGATGTCGTTGAAAGCGTTGGGATCGCCTCCAGATGCGAATACGTCCATGCTGATGTGGAGCGAGAAGCCCACGGTGGGCGCATAGTCGAACAGGGCGTTGAGCGTGTTGATCACGAATGGCTGCGACGGTGCGCCGATGTTCAGCGAAAAACCAGTGATGCCGGAAGCTCTGTTTTTGAGGGTGTCAGAATACACGGACAAGCGTGCGACGGCGGGCGTGCGTACATGGCGTCGTCGATGTCCTGTTTGGCATGGTCGCTATTCACAGTTCCAACCTAACCGTTGTCAGCTAAAACTCAGTCGAAGTGTTGAGTCCACATACCATGTAGTGCGCGAATACCTCTTTCTGTGCGTGGGCATGTTCTATCGCAGTGAGAATAGCAGCTAGCGCAGAGAAGGTTGTCGAGAGGAATGTACGCATGATTGTGAGATTGGACAATTTGCCTGGAGCGAACCAACGATGCTGTTAGTACTTTATATGTTGAACACGGTATCATCTGATGTAGTGCAACTTCTCAGAAGCCACCAAGCGGTGGTCACGTACGGTTCCACCACAAGATGGCCGCGTCGTGCATCACAAGGTGAATTGCAACCGCCTAGAGCCATTTCGGATGAATCAGCGCAAGACGATACCGTACAGAGCACTCTGGCATCCGTTCCGCAGAGTTAATGCTAGCATCGTTGCCCAAACGGGACAGGCACCCGCTCCTCGGTCACAGTTGATATTTTCTTGAGTGATGGGTGCACATGCTTTCCGTTCCAGGTCGACTTACAGAACCGGAGCGGATCCGATGACGGTCTTGATAGACCGGAGCACAGAGGACGATGGGACCGTGTATGCAAATATTGACTTCGTGAAAGAGGCGGATCACGCTAGGGATCTGGTTCTCAAGCTTCGGTAGATGTTGTGCGCTGAACAGATTGGCAGTTTGATGCCGTGGTTGTTCCATGTTCATGCCCCAAGGTTCATCTCCTGTCTGATAAATCGTTACTCAGGACAGACGGAGCCGTGGATTTGCACGCGTACCACTGAGCGTGTATCCACCAGATATCACGGAAAAGAAATGCGGCCCAATGACACCTTAGTAATGCCATGGCCGCTCGCCAAAAGCGTTTGAGGCCAGGAGAATCACCAAACGTCAAAAGGGATCATGCTGAATTATTGGCTTGGATGACAATCGATGATAGAAGTCGGAGGAAAACAATCCGGAGAGTACATTGCGAGGAACTGATGGTGATGAGCAAAACGCGATTGCTGAGGAAGTGCAAGCTCACATTAACTAGGAACGAACCACCTCGATTCCGACACACGTTCAGGACTTAAAAATACATTGTAGACTCTGTAGGGACGTAAATACGGACAATGAATTTCTAGGCGGAGCACTGACCTTCCGCGAACGGCATGTATATCGTGGCGACCTTGGATTTGAGTTTCGACAGCGACCCCTTGGGTGCCATGGCTTGAAGAATATCGTGCGAGCATGTAATACATCCCATGTCTGCAGCGCACTTAGCGACGAATGCGTTAGAGAACGCCTTGTCGCTCGTCGGAGCCTCGATCAGGACCTGCTCCGCCCTCTTTTTGTACTTCACCTCCCACTTCTTCCCGCACCGCGTGCACGGCTCCTCGCAGAGCGTGGTGTTCTCCAGCTGCCTCACTGCCTCAACCCCTCTTCTCCTGTGGTACGCGTTGAGAGCATGGTACTGTGCGCCCGAGATATGCGTGAAGTCCTCGTAGTACGGCCAGTCGCGCGATGTCTTGCACGCATGGAACGCGGCGAGGTCCCAGATTTCCGACAGCTCGAAGCGGCGAGCTATTGCGTACACGCGCACAGGCTCTACTTCGATGAACCGCGGCGCGAGCAGCATCCGTCCCAGAGCTGTGGTGGCCAACTGGACTTGGTACTTCTTCGCGCAGATAAACGCTTCCACGATGTCGTCCAAGTCGTACAGTATAGGGTCTGGGACTGGGTAGGCGAAGCGTAGCATGGTTTCGATAGGCAGGTCGGCCTCAGGGACCTTGAAGACAAACTTCTCCGTTGGATTAGGTGGGTCGCGCAGAAGGCTGTTGAAAAAAGGAGATGCCAGCGAGAGAATTATGGCAGAAACATGGAAGGGGGTGTCGTTGCACGTCCGTATGACAAAGTCGGACGGGTTATCGAACGGAAACGGCGCGATTCGCTGAATAGACATTATCTCGACGGAAGGCGACCTTGCGCGTGAACCTCCTCGTGCATCGAGGTCCATAACGATGGAAGTGGCTTGATAAATATCGGTATAATTTAGTCCAAGGGCAGGCGAGTCGAAGGTAGCGCGGCGGTGTAGTGACGGTTGTAGAGAAAGACCATCGTTTAGATAACCGCGACAGACGTTCGATTTTATATTCCCACGGTCAGAAACAAGTATTGATCGCTTTCCCATTTGCGTTCAGTTACGAACATACCTCCTCACAGCCAAATCTCTCCTGAAACACGCACTCTTTGCTCGCAAATCGCACACACTGGCAATCCAGGACTTACGCTGTAAATCGCCGACACAGCAGGATTCACGCTGGCTGGAGTCTGTTCCGTTCGCGACCCCTGGATCATCCGGAGCTTCATCTTGGATCGTTTCTGGCGGCCCATTTCGAGGAGCGGAAGAGCGCGACGGTGCACTTTTAAGCTCTGAAGTCGGTCAAGATCTACGTAGCTGACTCCGAATGAAGCGGGAATTCGACGCAGAGAGTTCCGTGGCGTATCTGCACAGAGCTCCCGAAAGTTTCGGAGCAGGGAGTGCTGCAGGATATGATTGGGAACTACTAGCGTCGACCGACACGGCGAAAATAACGCGGTCGTGGGAGCTAGCTCGACGCAGTGTTCAATGCCTCTCCCGTTACGGATGTCCTTGCTAGCTGCCACTACCCCGGCTCTGCCTTGTCTTGTCAGGAGCACGCCTCGCTGGTAACGCCGTACGATTTGACTGTAACGAGTGCGTATTTTCCTGTTGATATAGGGAAGTGATCAACTTATACAGTCCGCCCGCGAATTTCCTCCCGATAAACACCGCGCCTGCTTGTGGCCGCTCCATACACATCGTCACTATGGGGACCTCCGTCTCAAAACTCCAATTTGGCCTCGTCTTTTCTGTCCTCAAAGAGCTCGCGCGTCTCGCTGAATAATCGGACTTCAAAAACTTGCGCGAAAGCCTGCTCTTTAAGGGAGCCGATTACATGGTCAATGAATTATAGCCTCTGCCAATTCGCCGAGCATAGTTCGCATACTCCTCGAAGACAGCGCATTTTCAACTTCCATTGGCTTTCCGCCACTCTCAGAGCCCTTCCCAACCTCTGTCAACTTCGTATCTGCGTCTCTTCACATACGATTCCACGACATCGCACCGAATTCACTCTTCATAGATGGGTCACGCGCGTACTTTTATTGGCACTGGTTCAGGTTCAGCCAGCCTCGCGTCTCACGCGCCATTGAGCATCTTCGCCTCTCCTTCTACGAGTTTGACGGCGTACCCAAGGCGGGGTGCGCCAACCTCCTTCGAGACTTGAGAAGCCTCGAGAATATTCACCTCGATTCCTCCACGTCTATGCACGAAGGGTGATACGCTCTTGTCGAGACTTTCCGGGGGCAGATAGAGGACAAGTTCACCCCGGTGTTGACCTGGTGTAGCACCATCCAGACGTATTGTCTGCGTGTTCCGATGGAGGGGAGTTCGTCCAATTATTGGTCCACGTGTCTGTTAAGCGTGCAGGTGAGTATCCCAGCTCTATCGCGCTATCGTTCCGGGTGTATTTTGTTGATCGGCGTGTCTTTGTGTAGTTTGGCATTATCTTGTGCGAAGCTGCAGAGTTAATTTTTGTTAGCGTGACGAATGCTATTTATCCGTAAACGAGGGCTTTTACTGAGGTTACGGACAGAAATCGTCACGACCCTCATCCTTATCGCAATTGTTTTGAGGGTGTACTACTACCGTTCGAACGCCACTCGTAAGGTTCGAAGATTTGGGTTAACCGGCGGAGCATCGTCGATAACAACCCCCAGTCTATCATCCTTCCGCGATCTCGTGTCGTTGTCATCGCTTCATTTTTGCAACGACGATGGCATCTCTAAATAATTACGTGGAATATCCACAAAGAACGGTGGATGATGGTCGCTCAGACAACGCAAGCGCTTATCGCGTCGACAAATTTGGAGACGCCACAAAGCTGGCGTCTAGTAAAGCTGGAGTGGCTATTGCGTGCGGGCACGCGCAAGATTGTTGTAACCGCACCAACCTCAGCTGTCAACATCTGAGGAGAATAGATCTGATAATTTTGCTATGAAACGAATCAACTATGGTACCTTTGTTCTCGGGAATATTAATGAGCATGGGCCCCGTTTCGTGCGTTGATGCGCTCGCTAATATTGTGTCGGGACTTCGACGACTCAAGCATCAACAACTCAAAGACGGGAATATCCAGAATAAAATTCAAATTCGCAGGCGACTCGTCTGTCAGCCGATTGCCGCGCTGTACTGAGACCGATCTTAGCCATCGACCGTCTCTTGAGATCGGGATTAGCTCTGACGGAAAGTTCACAAATTGGATTATTCGAGAATAGTGGCTGGCTTGGAGAGCCCTGGTCCTGAGTGGGTCCTGGTGTAAGTGATCTCGATGCGAATGATTCGTCGAAGTTTCATCAGAAAAACCCGATGAGCGGAGGCCCACCGAGGCTCGCTGTGATTTTTTGAGTAGTACCGTCAATTTAAGCCTTCCGCAATGGTTTGTATTTTCTTGCATTCGTGCGTTCGTGCTCGGCGTCGAGGCTGACTGCGCGGTGACCGAGCGCGCTTATGTAAAGCGTCGGCCCGCCAAGTGATTAGTTGCCTAAACGGGACAGGCCATTTGCGACACCGCACCCCGGCGCAGCTTTACCTTTCGCTCACGACCTTCGCATTTCTTCGTATTTTTTCTTCGTTTCCGACGACGACAACGACCGCGACGACTTCTCTGTCGCAGAATGCGACCTTTAACCCTTCACGCTTCGGCTCTCACTGACTCCGAATACACTCTTTACACAACCTCTCTCATCGACCTTGCGGGCGAAGATGACGATGCCCGCACGCATGCCCACGACGACTCCTACTACGCCTCGCTCAAGATCAGTGTGCGAGAGGCACGAGCGTGGATCCGCGGACGCTACACCGACTTGACTCCCGCGAACGTGGACTCCGTCCTCAAACTATTCAGCCCAAACCTCGGCGTGACGGACATACTCAGCGGAGGCCAGTTCTTCGCGGCATTGAGACTTGTCTCGCATCTCAGGCATGGGAAGCCGTTGGATAGTAGCCTGGTCTTTGTACAGGGTGAGTGTATACTCTGCTATGTCGTTCGCACGCCTCGCGGGAGCCCCGCTCTCGTAGCCCAATTGCTCCCCGAGGGTGAGGCCTGGCTCGAGCCTTGTGCTTCTCGGAAGCGTCGGATGACCCAAGGACGAGGCCTATGGCACAGCACACGACGTCTCGCTCAGTCCGGCTCAGGAGCTCGACGGAACGCGTTCCCTGGCGGCTCGGGGCCTCGCAACCGGCGTGAAACCTCGGTCGAGTCTGCGAGGATGCTTTGCATACAAGACCAGCGACCACTTTCCTTCTGTAATGTCTAACGATGTTCCTTGGCTGATCCCTTCTGTTTACAGCCCATCCCACCGACACAGCTTCACCAAGCGATTCCCCTCCCCTGACCCGCGCAACGTCTAACCACGTCACTCCCACCGGCTCAAGACGGACGTCCCATGACTTCTCATCGGAGACCCTTCCCCCCGCCGTCCCCCCAATCCCTCCCAAGCCACATATACTGCCATCCTCCTCGAGCACGAACCCATTCATCAACCGCACCAAATCTCATGACCCTCCACCAGCACCTGCGCAACCCACACCTCAGATACCGCGCTCTCGCTCCCAGCAACAACCTCCGCTACCCCCCAGGAAACCCGTCTTACCCCCTCCTCCCCCACGACACTCATCATTCACGGGCTCTGGCGCTCCGCCACCATCGGCACCAGCGACCAGCCATGCCTTTGCGTTCTGGCAAAATCAGCTGACTCCAGGCGGTAAGCCAACGCACCCGAACGTGCTCATGCAACAAAGCCTTCAGGCTGGGCGTATCGCCCAGAGCCTCAAGAAAGCCGAGGCGAAACTCGAGAAAGAGCGGGTCATGGAGGTCTTAAAGAGTTCTGCCACGAAGAGGACTCGAAGCGAAAGTCCTACGAAGGACCTGTCATCGGCGGCGGCCGGCCTCACGCTGAACGGCCGTGCCTACTCGGTGTCATCAGGCTCTGCGTCCTCGAGTTCAGCTAGCCTCGACCACCGAGAGTCACGGACTACCACGCCCTCAGTAAACCGTGTTCCAGCGCTACCCCCGCGTCGCCGCATTAGCCCGCCTGTGTCGTCAACCGGCTCTGCACGAAGCTTCGAGCAGGTTGCCAACGCAAGCATTCCAGCCAAACCGCGCGCAAAGAGCCCATTCGTGCCTGATCGTGCTCGGTCGCCGTCCAAGGAACCCAAGTGCAGCCCGCCCCCGCAACACCCAGATCTTGCGCCTCAACCGCCACCGACGCATCCCGATAGAAAGCCGGCCCTCGACACAAACTCGTCGGATGACTCATCACCCACGAGTCGCGTGTTCCGCTCGAAGTCGATGCACTATAATAGCCCTCCGATTCCTCCCCCAAGGCGCCGGCGACCAGAAAGTGTCCAATTTGGTGTATTCCCTCCAGACCGTGCGCCGAGCCCGACGCACACAGAACGGTCTTCGCGCAGCGCAGTTTCGGCTATCTCCAGTCCAGCATCCATCCCCGGGCGCGGGCAGAGCGGAACGGTGTCGCGCCATCTCTCGCTGTCAATGCATGGTACCGGGAGCCCTCGTTCTCGGCGAGCAGACTCAAGCTCCCTCAGTCGAGACGGCACGTCCAAGGAGGATTCCCCCCTCGCCGGTATCCGCAGCACGCTACTGGGGCTACAGCCCAAGCTCGATGCGGCACGGTACAAAGCCGAGGCGGGACTGAGCCGGCGCGGGTACGTTCCGCATGCGCAGCGCTCGCTTTTTCACGACGAGGGCGCCGAGCGGCTCGTCTCGGAGCCTAGTACGATCACGGAGGACAGCACCGGCGGTGGCGCGAGCAGCATCGCGGACTCGGACGAAGCTGGGCTCGGTCACGACACGCCCACCGGCGAGGACGACGACCTCGGCGCGCAGCGCTGGAACGGCCGCGGGTGGGACGATCACGGGCGGCTGCGCAGCTCGAGCGACGGGCGGCTGAAGAAGGGACCCGTGCGCCCCTGGGAGGTCGAGCGAGACGAGATGAAGTGGCCTGTAGGCCCCGACGAGGGCTGGAAGCCACTTTGACGACCCGAACGATATTTCTTTTTCGAAAACGAGCTTACATGATTTGCGTTTCTTTTTTCTTCTTCTCCTTTCACACACTACTAGACCGTAGACATACGATCGTGTATTTGTAACATATCCCCATGGCATATGCCCTCATGCGAATCCAAGCCCACAGCAACCAGAAATCATGGCGCCCAACCGCGAACCTCTTCTTTCTCTCGACCATGACGCACCTCTGCGCATCATTCTCAAACAGCGAGGTTCGTAGCCTCAATCACGCCTATAAGTTCAGCTCATACACAAAACCTTTGACAAACATATATTCTCGACAGGTTACTCGCCGTCGTACCCCGCAGCAGCCGCAAGGTTTGATCAACACAATGCTGCGTAGAGGAACCTGTGTCTGTCGTCCCATCATTAGGGCTGCAGGCATAGAGAGCGCGCAAAGGCACTCCGACCACAACCGTCACGATGTTGTCCGAACCAACCGACCTCACCGTTGACATTCTCCACGTCGTTTTCAGCCATCTGCCGTTACTCCAGTACGCGCACACCCTTAGTGCCTGTTCCCTAGTCTGCAAGACATTGCTACCGGTTGCTCGCGACTACCTCTTCGCCTACCTCCACGTGGGGCTCGCGCAGCCTGAAGACGGAGTGATGTTGGCCGAGCAGAGCAGCGAACTGATCGAGTGGAACGGGCTCATCAAGCCCAAGTACGCTGACCCTCTATTGGCGAGGCAACTTAGGATTTCGGCGCGTGGCGTGCATCCTGTCACCTACGCGATTCTCTCCAGAACTCTTCCCGCGTGTCCACGCGTGAAGCACCTCTGTATTGACAGGGCGCGCATACGCATGCCCTTCTCTACGTCAGAGATCCCTGTTGTTTCACATGCCCTCGAAACCATCCGACTAAACAACGTGCACGCCCCGCCGCAGGACTTGATCAACCTTTTTAACCTCTTTCCCGGAACGCGCACGATAACGATCGAAGACTGCGACGTTATGTGTGAGGACGCAGACGGGACCAGCTGTATTTCTTTCCCTTCCACACTTTCCCGCATCGAACCGACGTCTCTCAAGATTGTCTATTCTGACACGAAGGAGGGTGTTCTATTCGACTTCTTCGGACGCACACGCGCGGTCCATACCCTCCGTTCATTCACATTCAGCCTCCACCACGGATCAAGCCTTGACACGGATTTAGGCACGGGCCTCTCAGAGTTCATCGGGCAGCTGGCGAACCTGGAGGTGCTCGTATGGGACGACGCGTCGTGGGACATAGGCATGGCGATGTTCCTGGCAAAGTTTCATCCAGAAGATGAGCAGGAGATAGCTGCTATTGAGCACAAGATCGAAGCGTTCCAGACACAAGTCGCATCTATACTCCCCAGACTCTCAAAACTCCATACCTTTTCCATTAACCCTCCGTCCCCAAACCTCCCGGAGCGCACGTGCGCCGCATTTCTCGAGCTCCTACCAACGTCCATACGCCGTATCGAAGTGCACATCTCGTCGTACGCATCGTGGACGTTCGAGCTGTTTGCCACGACATTGGCCCGGTTTCAAGACCTCCAGTCGTTTGCTATCGTGATGCTGGAGAAGGAATTCACGGGTTACGATGCACGGGTCGACGGGCTGAAAGCTACGCTTTCCGAATTGTCTTCCCAGGGCAAGTTGGAAATTGTGACGGGGCAGGACCGAATAACGGTGTGAGCTTGCCGTCAGCAATTAGGTATGAAGTTGTACGCTTCTGTCAAAGATAACAGTTCTGATATTTTTCCAGCTTTCGGAGGTCGTTTCCGGACGGTTTAACGATGTTATATCCATCTTAAACAAGATTTTCGACTACGTAGAATTAGGTCCGCCTCCATAGTGCATCGAATTCAGCGTATGCAGTACGGCGGGCAAGCGATAGTCCCGCAAACTTAATTAGTAGTCTCGTACATGCGTATCACAATCAACAAACACCATTCCAGAAGAGTCCATGCGAAGCCCACAAAAGTCTGTACCTGTAATCGATGTCATTGGTATACACCCTGAAACCCGTGCCAGGTCGGTCAGAATCCGGCGGGACCATTGATAGTGAACGTCTCCCCCCAATTCCCGGAGTCTCCGAACACTGCATAAACAAAGAGTGAACAAATAGGATGATGACCGATGACCATCATCTGAAGCTTACATAGGATGTTGTAGTCCGAGCGAGTGAGCATGTTAGGGATAGTAACCTCGATGCGCCCCGCACGAAGGTCGAAGTCATATGCGAGCAGCACTGGGTAGTATTTGGTGTGTCAGAAATATAACATGTACGGCGAATGCTCTTGCTGCTCACTGGGTAACGTGCTGTTTCCTTCCCGCAATAAAATGAACGCCCTATTCGAGATCGACTTAGGGGGGTCCGAATTATCCCTGGGTATCGCTCAGCATGAGTAGCATGAGTAGATTATTGGAAAAGGCTCACCATGTAACATTGTGCGTCTGGCCGGAGTACCATACAGTACCTGAATGGGGATAGAGGACTTTGGGAGCGTAGACGTCCCGCTTCTCGATGTGTGAAGTAGGCACCGCAGTGGACAAGATCGCGAATATGCCTATGACGAATGTCAATAGGGCGTCGAGGAAGAGCATCTTGTAGTCTCTCTGCGATGAGTAGTGTGCGACAGTGGCTGAGTGATCGTTCCCTGAAGACACCTGCGAATTTATACACACAGAATAGCAACAACATGAACCATAAGCCGCCTCTTTTGTGAGCGCAATCCGTCCCCGAGCGGAGGTGGGTTGCTTCAGAGGACAGTGTTCTCGGGCGTATCGACCGAAATCGCCCCACCCGTCAAAGCCACATGGTCTAGTCTCTTCGAGAGCGACCAATTTATCTGCCTTCGGGAGCAAGTGCCCATGTGAGGCAGTGTATGTCAAAGGCCGTTGCGCCAAAGTTCATGTCAGCTTTCGTGGTACCATCGGTCAAGGGGGACGCAGAAAAAAAATACATGACCCTATGCTGAAAAATTTGGCTAAGGGTCCCTCAGGACCCACCCCCCAAATTTTCCATATATGGTAAGAACATACAAAAATTCAAACATATGAAAATCGAAATATATTCATATGTTTATTTCGTTTGACTGTACAAGTGTCCCGGAGTGAGAGTAACACTTTGCTGTCATAAAAATGCCCCTAACAAAGCGCCATTAATTGTCGCCCGCCCATACTTCTCAGTTGCGACTTGGTCAGGCTGCGCGCTCCACGCGCTGGAGGGTGTACGGGGTCTCTCAGACTGTTGACACCGCTCCTACACACCGTGTCGGGTTTGGGAACATCGGTGAGGGGGGTACAAAGCCGGTCTCGGAGGTAAAATAAAAGGAAAATAGCACGTTTATTCAACATATAAAAATCTGTTTAAACTGTCTCGACCACACACCCCACCCCCGGCATCCTTTTGGGCGCTTATTTTGTGCGTCCCCCTTGCCATCGGTCGACGAATGAGAGATGAACGAGCGCCAATGCGGTGTTCTCCACGCCGATGCATTAGCGGGCCGCTCCTTCCTTTCTACCACCATGTCGTTCTCCGAGCCGAGCCCTGTGCTCATCTTCGACACCCTCCATATGATTATCAGCCATCTCAGAGTACCCAAGGACAACAAAACACTATGTACATGCTCACTGGTGTGCAAACTCTGGCACTCGGTCGCTCGCAAGCAACTCTTCTCAGAGCTGACAACGGTACCACCAGACCATCCAGATCCAAATCCAGAGCTTGGACTGCACCACCCTAGGATGCATGCCAAATGGGCTAGCTTTAGCCCAGTGGTGCAGTCTAACATCTCCCTTGTGACGCGGCTGCGGATAATGCACGATTTCTATCGCGATTTATGGCTCGAGGATTTATCCCACCTGTTGCCTTCCTTCCCCTCTTTGCGCCAGATCGAACTTGAAAGTGTGTGGCTCTGCGTCTCCCGTCCCCGAGACGCAACTGCGGCATCGCATCGCCCTCTCGACTCCCTCGAATTCACGAATTCAGCCTTTGATCTGGACACCATCACGACCTACATGGCAGTTTTTCACCTCGCACGATTCATCTCCTTCCAGTCGGCGTTCATTCGCGACATGGACTTGTGGAAGGAAAGGATGGATCATACGGAAACCTTGCTCCTCGACTCATTGCCCTCGTTC
Source organism: Bjerkandera adusta (assembly GCA_027924225.1). Taxonomy (NCBI): domain Eukaryota; kingdom Fungi; phylum Basidiomycota; class Agaricomycetes; order Polyporales; family Phanerochaetaceae; genus Bjerkandera; species Bjerkandera adusta. Next base: position 459,311 of record BSCZ01001547.1, on the reverse strand, counting down.
GGACCTACCTCCCTTTCCATCCTGAGGACAGAAACCCATGCGACGGCTCTACTACTCGACTTCTTCGAACACACACGCGCAGTACACACGCTGCGTTTCCTTAGGATTGGGTGCCTCCATCTGTCCCACACACACTACAAATTGGCACGGCTCATATCCAGCCTGACACGTTTGGAGACCGTCGAGTACGACAGCAGGCACGAGCTTGGTCCGATGACAGCCTCTGAATCTGATGTCACAGCCGCGATGGAGAGTTTCGAAAGGAACTTTGGTACAACGCTCTCCGCCCATCGTACGCTCCGGACATTTTCGCTCTATCCGCCCGACGTTCCCGCCAACCATGTTTGGTGGACGCTCGCCTTCTTCTTCATCCGATCCATGCCAGCCACTATGGCACATCTGGAGTTGCATCTGGGATCGTGTCTGGTGATCGATTTCGAGGCGTTGAAGGGTGCGATGGTGCACTTTGAAGGGCTGAAGTCGGTCAAGATCTACGCAGACAATTCCGCCATTTGCCGATTGGAGCAGGAGCCCGGTATGGAGAGTTTCGAGGCATATCTGCGCGGTCGGCTTCCAGAGGTCTCGAAGTGGGGAGCGCTGCAGGCTATGATTGAGAACTGGTGATCAGAAGGGGAGACAGGTCTGGTATGGTGCGCAGTGTTGGCGTCGTGGTCGTTGGAAATGGCTCGGCGGGCGCTTGATAGACGCTCGCTAGAGTCGCTACGCTCCTGCCACCTACCATCGTCTCGGACACGCATAGAGGAAAGAGACGTGCGACTGCGACGGGTGCGTATTTCTTCATAGACACTAGAAAGCGATCGTAATGGACTTTCCACAGTTCCTTCACTGGCGAGTTTCCTCCCGATACAGTACGCCACCTCTGTGTTACCCCATACACGTCGTCAACATGGAGGACCAGATCCCCGAGCTCCCATTTGACATTATCTTTTCTACATTCAATCGACGAAACATGGACTTTACAAAGCTGCCCAGAAGTCTGTTCTCTGTGGGATTCAGCCGTCGAAATTATCCTTGCATCCACTGACGCCCGCGTAGTCGGCCAGGGACCATTAATAGGCCCAAATTGTCGGACAGAATGTTACGGTAAATTGAGCACAACCTCTGCCAATCCGTCATGCATAGTTCGCTTACTTATCGAGGACGGCTCGTCCCTCAGCTTCAACTGGCTCTCCGCTGCTCTTACAGCCAGCTTCGCCCGCGAGCTTGGTTTGCGAATTATTAGTCGTCCAGGTGAGCATCTCAGCTACTCAAGGCACCGGAAGTATTTTCTAAATTGCTAAATATCAGGGCGTTGCCCTATGTGGTGGTGCAGTGGCGAGCGATCGCTTTGGGTGTTGTGACGATTGTTGTACATATTGTACTAACTGATAGCCCGTATGATCTTGACATCACTTGCAACGCAACTGGGACCCCTACTGTTCTCTTCACCTTAGAAGCACATGCCTCATCTCCATCCCAGAAAAAACGGCCGCACCATCCCGCTCATATACTCCTAACCTTTGAATCGTTCCGGGGGCAACAAAGTCACATCGCAAAGGTTTGGCGTCGGTTTTTCCTTCCTCTGGGTCTCCTGTTGGACGCGTATGCACGGCGGCAAACGCAGTCCACACGTGCTCCTGGGAGAATTTTCCGTCCTCGTGTAACAGGAGCGCATCGATGGCCGTTAACTGACGTGCGAAGGATGCTGGAACGCACACCATGAAGAATGTGGCGTGGTGAGCCGACATAGTCTGCTCGTGCACAATCTTGTGTTTGAACACTGGAGATGTTTCCTGTCCCTCGGATAGATACTCGGGGGGTATGGCGAGGGGTGTCTGAAGATGTGCCACTGCGTACCTTCCGTGCAACCCGTCTTCGCCACAAGTTGCATAGCCGAAATCCCCCATGGAGTTCTCCAAGGTGACTCCGATGCCATGCGGAGCCCAGCGAAAGCCCGGTAGGTCCAATTTTTTGACGGGAAGCATGGGGAATCGCCTAGGCAGGCGCTGTATCTGGCGATAGAAGGTCGCGAGGCGTTGTTCCGGATTACGAATGTCGAACAGAGCATCGACATCGATGGCAGGGAGCAGACCTGCAACGGCTACGGGCTCGTCTTCGAGATGGGAGGTCGTCCGCAGGCGGAGGAGACTAATAACCTCGTCGAGCGTGTACTGGTGACCGTTGTCCTCGGAGCTCTCTTGTCCAGTAACTCCTGGCGAACCGGACCTCCGGATAGGAGGGATAGCTCGACCATGCTGGTGGCGCGCTGAGAGGAGGGGGAGGAAACTCTCGTAGGAGCCCGACGAAAAGGGCGCGTGGGTTTCCAGATCCACTCCGTCGACAAGACCATCCGCGAATTCGAAGACGAGGCGCTGCGCAAGCAGACCTTCTTGGAGCGTCCACACACGGCGGACCCACGCCGAGGTTGCGATGCGGAGGATGTTGGTATTCCACGGTTGGGCGTGCGCACAGAGCTTGCGCATAGATGCATCGATGACGAGAACGCTAGCTGCACGAGCGTACGTCTCTGCCATGAGTTTTATGGCACGCTTCCGGAGGTCCCTCACGGCAGGGACGCAAAGCGAATCGATCCAGAATGCGCCGGTACCGTCGGGAAGAAGACGGCTGGCAAGGGACGCAAGACGCGCGACTTGGCAGGTCGGCAAGCCGACCTCGGTCGTACTTCCTAGTCCCTCGGCCCAGACGTGGGAGATAGCCACGTAGGCGTTACTGCCAGCGCTATGAACGCGAAGTCGCCCATTATCGTACGTTAGAACCGGTATGTTCTTGCTAGAGAGTAGCCTTTCCACATCGCCGACAGGAGGTTGAATAGGATCGCAAAAGCAGGATGACGTTGCATGAAGGGATGGTGGCGTCCTGTCGCCAGTGAAAGAATAGAAGACGCAAGCTTTGTCTGTACAATCGTGGTGGTCGTTCCCGGATGCCGGTATGAAAGGATCTAGGTGCAGCATATTCGAGAGAGCGGGCCTGCTGAGGGTGGTTATGAAAGGGAGTGAAGCCACGTTGGGGCACCATCCGGCCGAGATCAACTTCCGCATACAAGCCATGGAGACGATCAAGTATGCGGGACTATGTGAAGCCTCTGTGTGCGAAAGTAGTGGCTCAATTTCTGGGATGCAGGCCCCCCAGAGAGAGGCCGCGCATCGGCAGAGGGTAGTAGTCGTAAGAGCAACTGCGCAGATAACCTCGTGGAATTGCCTATCCTCAAGGCCTGCTCGTTGGCTCATGCTAGAGCCATTGCGGCACTCCTCGGCGATAGCCATCAAAGCATGCTTGAGGACACCTGCCGCGCCACGGCCCCGTTCGAGAAATATTGGTTCATCACGTCGTCGAAGCCAGTATCGTTCTCCTTTGAATATCAGTCTGGAGATTGATGAGCCCAACAAGATAGGCTCTCCAGTACGTTTATGTAGTAGCTCCGTTTCTGCAATCTTGACACTGAATACCGCCTCAAGGAGGCCGATAGTCATGCAGTTGATCCACAGGCCGAGGTCGTCGTGGGTGGTGCGAGGCTTATCGGCGAGGCGTAATTGTATGTAACCAGTGAGATTTGGTGAGAAAGGATAGCCGTCATGGCGCTGCCCCAGCCAGGGAACGTCCATCGGCATCCCAAAGGCCGACCGTCGGAGAAGGAATATATCGTGGCTGTTGTCCAAGCTTTCCAGCTCAGGAGGGAGAGAAATATCGACAATCAGTTCTGATTATGAGGCATACTATTTGAGTGATGACAGCTGATATGTTTGTGGACTTCGCGTACCGTCTGGATATGAGGTTGCAGACATTTGGCCTTTCTGAGATATCTCGGACCATGGCATCGGTGACCACTTCGCCCTGCGGCGCATGGAGCATTCATCCACCCACAGCGCCGAAATAATGTCCAGAAAGATAGCCATATGACCGTCTTGATCTTCTGGGGCAATTGACTGCTGGCGGTGTAGCATGCACAATGTGTGACACTGTGCACGCGAGATATCACCGTCGGGGCGGTCTACAGTCGTGGTAGTCGTGGTGAACTTGTAGTGGCGCCTAGCCGCCTCCAACGTGCCGTACAGCAAAAAATCGAGGGCAGAGTGAGTATTTGGTGTGTAGTTGTCTTTGTCATCGGAGAGATCTTGAATGCAGTACTTGTCCGCAAGAAGATTGATGAGTTTGCCGAACGAAGAAGGCCATTTAGACAACGACTTGAGCTCAGAAAGTGACGCGCACGTCATTGTAGAAGGGGATACTTCTTCCCGGAGAGCGATTCTCGCTTCGCAATAAAGGGAGTAGTGGATATGCGTCGTGTCGACGTGGAATTTGAGCGACAGTTCAGGGATGACCGAAGCCCATTCCAATACTGATGGAGAATCCCCCGGAGGCTGCGAAGGTAGGGTCTCTTGCTCCTGTCCCCGCTGTCGCTCGACATCGTCCGGGAGACTCGGCTCCGGATGGTTGCCAGCCTGAGGTCCTTGCGACCGTAGGTCAGGTTGCCTAAGAATTGTGTCAGCACCTTGTTACGGAAACATTCGACAGTATCAAATAGCTTACCATCCCAACATAGATCGAATAAAGTTTGGAAGAGGCCGGAAACCGAATCCGGAGAAGAAGTGTGTCCAGAGGGAAGCCAGAAAGGCAAAGATCATGACAGGATAACCGGACGTGATGTGTAAGATGGAGGTTGTGGATGAGTAGGAGAAACAGAGAAGGTGAGTGCAGCATCGTGCAGGAGGGCTTGACTGTGCGTGCTAACCTTAACGTGACCTCAGCGCCGACAAGGATGCAAGAGCGCACGCCGATGCCATCAAACCCTGTCTGGCAACGTTGGAGCTCCTCTGGACGATTTGAAGCACTTGTGTCGGATACTCAGGCTTGCTTGATGTCAGTCAGCGACTAAATTCAGAGCCTGGCGTATTAACGGAAACTGGCGATCGGCAGAGGCAGGATCGAGAGTTTCATCTTCCAAAAGCTATATCCTTTGTTCATGGCCGATATACAAACGTCACGTCAGTGCTAGCATGTCACCCGGATTATAACAGCTGTCCAGAAGGCTTGGTTGCAGCAAATTGCCCGTTGTAGACCAATTGACCGCGCAAATACGTCGCATCCACCCGACCTGATAATGTCTTCCCCTCGTACGGAGTAAGTTTATTTTTGAAGTTTAACGACTCCTTCGTAACCTGCATCGCAGTCAGAGAAAGCTCCCTATAACATGAGAAAACCCACTTCGAATGTCGCCTCCGGGTTCCACAAAACCAGATCGGCATCGTATCCTACCGCGAGCTTGCCTTTCCTATCGTCAAGGCCAGCATGCTTTGCCGTTTTGACGCAAACCCATTCAACAATTTGACCGATAGGTACGCCACGCGCACGACCCTCCGTCCAAAGCAGGCTCAGGCCAAGGCCTAGCGTGCTGATGCCTCCCCAGGCCTTCATGATGTCTCCAGAGCCACAGCACTTGAGATCGGCTACGCAGGGGCTGTGGTCGCTCACAACGCAGTTGATGGTTCCATCGCGCAAGGCCTCCCAGAGAGCCTCGCGGTTGGCGTCCTCGCGGATTGGCGGGCAGCATTTGAACTCGGGACGTCCACTCGGGATCGCGCTGGCGTTGAGTGTCAGGTAGTGGAAGCAAGTCTCCACCGTGAGCGGTAGACCGGACGCCTTGGCGGCGCGGACGAGGGGGAGAGCATCCGATGCGGAGAGGTGAACAATATGGAGCCGCAGGGATGGGTACTGTTTATGTAGGGTGGTGATGAGCTTGATAGCATCGACCTCGAGCTGCTGTGGGCGCGATGACAGGAATGTTTCATAGTTCGTCGGATCGGCGTCGACGTCGTGGTGTGGGCCTGCGCCCGGTCTCTCCAGCTCGGCGTGAAAGCACAGAACTGTGGGCGAGTCGCGTAACTCATCCATTGCTAATACGAGGTCCTGCTCGGCGACGCATGGGAATTCCTTGGAGTAATCGCATAGCGTGAGTCAACGCTGTGCATAATTGCCTGAAAAATGAGGATCACCTCGACTCCGCTTTCGATAAGGAAACATTTGAAACCACGAACACCGGCGTTGACGAGAGACTTCAAGTGAGACTGCGCGACGTTAATTGCGCAGATAGTCGAGGAGAGATAAGCACTCACTTGGTTTCCAGGGATGACCCCGCCCCAGAAGGCAACGTCAGTCCAGCACTGTCCGCGGGCCGCGGCGCGCTTCGCTTCCAAATACTCGACAGTGGTCGTTGGTGGGATGGAGTTGAGGGGCATGTCCACGACGGTCGTGACGCCACCCGAGGCTGCGGCGCGGGTACCGGTCCAGAACCCCTCCCAGTCGGTCCGTCCTGGTTCGTTGAGATGCACATGCGCGCTGGTTCAAAACGAATCAGCATGATCAGCGTTTGCACGACAGGAGTGGGCGCACTCGACTAGACCGGGAAGCACGACGTCGTCACCTGCATCAATCCAGTTGCTTTCCGCGACGCCGGCTTCGGGGAGATCGTGCGGCGTTGTATGGCGGGTCAAGACATCAGTGATTTTACCCGTCAAGGTGTCGACGATGATGGTGGCGGGCTGTGGCTGTTCCTCCCCGGGCAACAAGACCTTTCGTCCGGTAAATACCTTCGAATTGTTGGCCATGGTGCTATCGGATGAGAATCTAGGTTAACTGAGGGTACTGCGACAGTGCACAAGCTCTTCCGTGACATACGGTTTGTTCCTTGTTGCCGTGTTCAGACCTAGACAGATCCGTTTCGTGGAAGGTGAGCAAGTTAGTGAAACATTTGAAAGAGATCAATGATGCGGGCTCATTCCATAAAAGGCAAGTAGCGTGGTTCATGCTGATCGTTCACAGCCACACAAACCCAGGCCCCACCTTCAGCACGTCAATCTTCATCGTTTATTTCTATCGGCTGGTGTCATCTTGGCTTACGGTAAAATGTAGCATACTTGTTTGCGAGATGGCGGCGGATGGGACCTGAAATGATGGCGGTGTCTGACCATGCCACATCATGCATCAACGGGCTGTGTTCTCCACAGTGCACCGTCAGCCGCGTCGTGTTTTACTTATGGCCCATGTGAGGCAGTTCTGACAGCTCGCCACCGTGTATATTAGCAGGAGGCGTCAAGCGATACTCCGGTCACTTCTTCTTCCCCTCCCCAGGCCTTCGTTCCTGGACCTTTGCAATATTTCTTCGTCTCTTATCCTGCCGTGCGATCTCTCCAGTTCAAACGCCAAAATACCCTTGCACTATTCTTCTTCTTTTATTTACTATGGCACGAGGGTTATCAAGTCCGACCCCGAGCTCAGGATCCTCTTCATCCGAATCGACCGTCTTCCCCAAGCTCCGAATCCCCACCCAACGCAGTCTACCGCAAATTCACACCCCAGGCGGCTCAGTGCACGCCAGCGGCCTGAAGACGGAATACGTCTGTGGCAAGTGCAGGACGCGCATCGCCGAGAAGGCCAGTGTACTGTCATGGGTTAGTCGGATCTGGCAGTGCTATGGCGAAGACTAGTATCTGATCGTTATGCAGGAATTCAGAGGTGGCTCTGGGAAGGCTGCACTCTTCAACACTGCGTACGTCGCATAGCTGGGTTACTCGAGGCTGTCCCATGTGCACCCAGACTGACCTATGCTGTAGCTCAAACATTGCGCTTTCGAAGCCGACTATCTTGCTCATGGACAGCGGTGTGTACCGCGTGCAGAACGCTTTCTGCGACGCATGTCGCGAGCCCATCGGGTGGAAGTTCGTATCCGCCTCGGAGAAGTCGGAGAAGTGGAAGGAGGGATATCACGTTTTGGAACTCGACCTGCTGGCAGAGGAGAGCGTCCCGATGACGCCGTGGGAAGAGTACAGAGACGAGAGAGGCTTCCAGGATCACTGGACCAGGATGCACCGGCTATCTGGGTACGCTTTAAACGAGGGAAACGCGGACGGGGGCTTGGGGCTTGGCCATCGCAGGTCTGCTTCAAATCTGTCCATTATGGGGCCACGACCGCTTGGCCCTCGCCGGTCTTGAGCGCCCCGCTGGTGCAGTGGAACGGAGTGCGACGGAAGAGTGGGATGACGGCTGTTTCGGATGATATATTTACCTTAATCGCATATTTGTTAATGGTCATTCTAGATGCATTTGTCGTGACATGGCATGGGAAGCACCTGTCCACACTGAAGGTACTGTACAAGTTTGACCTCTCCGGCGGGTCGGCAGTCAGCACTGCCTTCGCCGCCGGACTTAGGTCGGGTGGTCAGCGGTTAGACCAACGTCGGTCGCGGGATAAGGCCCATAGTAGGTGTAGGTGTCGCCAGACTTTCGCGCTTGCGGCACACTGTTGGGCTGCCGCTTGCCTGACCCACTGGAATTTAGAATTTGTCAGCAGCCAACCCGTCCGCCGCCGCGCTGCCGCTTCGAAGGTAAATGTCAGCAGTCGGTTGGCAGTCAGACTCGGACCCTTCGCCGGATAGGTCGACGCTGTATAGTCGGATCTGTGGGAGCTCATGAATGGCTCATATGACAATCCTGCCAAAAGTGCCGCTAAAATCAGGACAGTGACCATGCTCAAAGAGATGGTTTCTCACCACGAGGATTATGCGCTCTCTGCAACGGTGATGGTGGCTTTGATTCAAATGACAAGTAATTGGAGGCCGCGCGGCGCTAAAGAGGGCGGTAAACCCAATTGTTACTCCAGTAACAATTACGTAAGCTGCTCTACAACGCTGAGCGACTTCGTGGAAATGTGCTTGCTCTCGACCTCCACGATGTCGGACTCAGCGAAGGTGTCCTTTACTATCCGACGCCCAAGTCCAGTATCTCGAGCGAGCTCTGCTGGGGCTGACTCAGACTTCAAAATTCCAGCCCTCCCTCGCCATCTCACAAACGGCAGCGCGCCAGGAAGTCCCCTACGACGGGAGTCCCCCAAACCGAACTCGCGGACATTCGAGGAGCGAGACAGCTCAGACGAAGAGGAACAGACGGAAGATGAGCTCGTAACTGGTTTTGACCAGTTTGGTGTCCAGCGGTACGTGTCTCTTCCCCCGCTTCCCCTGAATCGGGTCCGCAACTCACAGAAGTGTTCCCCGCTGGCAGTGTACATGAAAAGAAGAAGCCCCAGGGACCCCTTGTGATCCCTGCGCTCAAGAATAAAGACTGGCGCGAACAGGCACGCAAGCGCAAGCAGCTGTACATTCCCCCCAGCGCGGCTGCTACTGGCGCAGACGGCAGTGTCGGCGGCCTCGGCACACGCGACACCATCAACTCGGGCCCACAGCTACAGGGTATACAGATGCGGAAAAAGCCCAAGCTTGATGAAGATGAGATGGACGTCGAGGGGGAATCGGTCGCCGAGGCTCCCGAGCCTGTAAAGGTCGAGGAGGAGACGGACGACCAGAAGGCTATACGCGCGCTCATCGAGGAGGGACAGGGCATCGAGAAGCCTCGCGTTGAGATCATTCCCGCCGTCTCTGAAGATGACGCGTTCCTCCAAGACGTCGTCGAGCTTCCAGAGTCTGCCACGCTTGACGACTACGAGCGCGTTCCCGTCGCCGACTTTGGCGCAGCGCTTCTCCGCGGGATGGGCTGGAAAGAGGGAACTGCAGCGAGCCGTAAGGGGAAAGGGCCCATTGAGCCCTGGCTTCCGCAGGCCCGTCCGGCACTGCTGGGCATAGGAGCCAAGGAGAAGGAGGTTTTCGACGATGGTAGCAAGGGGAAGAAGTCGAAGCGACCAGACAAGCGATACGTTCCCGTTATCAAGAAAGAACGTCGGGCGGGTAGCGAGAGCGAACCAGGCTCCGGCACATCGTCTCGACGGCGGACGCCTTCGCCCAGAAGACGTTCGCCGTCACCCAGTCGGCGACGCGACCGCTCGCGGGACAAGGATAGACGCGAACCGGACAGGGACCGGGATCGTGACACCAGGAGAGACTATGACAGGGACGGCAGTAGCGACCGGCGAAGGAGCGATCGTGACCGGGACGACCGTCGCGACTACGATTCTCGACGCGACAGAGGCGGGGACAGGGACCGGGATAAAGACCGGGAAAGGGACAGGGATGGTAGGCGGTCTGACGACTCAAGATCCCGCCGCAGATGATGCCGTTCGCTGTTTGCGCCGTCGATCGTGATGGTTTTCGCCATTCTCACTGTTGTACCTCGTAGCTATAGAAATACAGATGCTGCATCTTTCTACAGCGTCCAAGCAAGTTTACCAGACGTCGATTTTTTGGGAATCTTCACGCCTTTCTCTGCTGCAAATCGATATTCTAATTTCATTGCCTTGTCAGATTACCTGTAGGAAGGACAGGCGACCGAAGTCGTGCCCCTATCCCTTGCAAGTATACCCGGGGGATCATACAAAACAGCAGAAACATTTGTCCGTCCCTGAACATTCTCATCGTCGTCGCCGCACTGATCATCACCAACAGTGTCGTGTCCGATCGTTTGTCATGAAAAACCCCGCCCCTTTGTTCCATGCGTACCTTTGCGCAGAAGGTATTTACCTCTCCCTAAGTAAGGGTTTGTCCGTGCTCATGTTTATTGTGCAAATGCTGAAAACAATTTACAACGATCGAAAGAGCCTGAAGCGTTCGGTCCATTCCGCGGAGTTCAAGGGGCGCGCACTCGGCGCGCTTATATAGGGGTGGGAAGGAGGAGGGTCGATCCTGAGAGACCCACAAAAATCAAGTGAAGCGTTCGTAGTTCGTCCCACTACAGAGCGATGCTAACACGACAACTATTTCATCGTCTAGTCGCACAGCACGCACGATACACCACTTCATTCATCAAGATGCCACGAAAATTGGTCATACCCACGGAAGTCTTGGAAGTACGTTTGCTTGCTTCTCCGCCACCCCCTAACCCATGCTGATAAACAACCTTAGTTGATGTGCACCATGTCCATTGAGCTTCCGGGGAACTACGTCGACGAGGGTGTGATTATCGGGAAAGGCTTTGTGCGTACCCAAGTCTCGTGCTACCCACCCTGTCATACTGATCATGGAAGACGTCCTCTAGACACGCCGGCTTGAAGGCGCACCGATCAAGGCTGAACACCTCCTTGCGCTCGACTGGATCCTGTGGCGCAAGCGTGAGGCCATGGAGGTTATCACCGAGATAAGCATGCAAACTGTACGCACTCAGGCTGCCGAGCAGAACATCAGCGCTCTGTCGGCTTCGACTGTCAACTTGAACACAAACAGCGCGTGCATACTTTTGCAGCATAATCTATGGTATTCTAATCAGTCGTAGGCACAGGAAATGCGGAAGACGAGCAGATTCTAAACGCAGTACCTACTGACGTCCTGGTTCGTCTGGCGGAGAAGTTGGCCAAAGAGGCGTGTAAAATCACGTATTTCGTCGAAGCATTTTCCCACATGGCTCTTGGGCAGCCCCACGTGCGTGTATATATACCATCCACTCACGTTGGCGTACGCCTCAACTAATACGGTTCGAAGGCACTGCAAGGCGCTTCTGGAGCGGATTTGTCCCTGAGCACTGAGGAGAGGGAGGACATCAGGGCACTATGCCACGAGTTCGAGACTTGCATGCGAAAGGAGAGTCTGACGAACAGACTATGCAACACCGTCGGGGTTTTCTTCGCTTGCTTTTGTTGAACGGCGGGTCCTAGCTAGGCCACGTTCTCTGTAATTTCTTATCGTATCATATACATGGGTCTTCGAGCTGAGACGCAGTTACTTTGAGGGCTCAAGAATGGCAAGTTTCACAGCTACCAGAATATCATAATATCATGAAGACTACAAGACGAGAATGCCTCAGTGCCAAGGTGGGCCTCACCTAATTCAGAACGCCACAAAGCCGGCGTCAATGTGTCGGCTCAGACCGGAGACTCTTCCGACTTCAGTCTTTATGACGTCACGGCCAATATTATTATCGAGACAAGGGTCTTGTCTTGTCAAGCCGCGATGGAAAATGAGAGTCAGAATTGAGTTATCCGCAATGGCCCAACAACGTTAACAGTTTCCCAAGTAATGTACATTTCCGGGGACGAGGCGTAAAGTTAATGCACATATCGTACACTTTGGAGTCGTAGCATGATACAGCAGAGAAGCGTACTGCGTGCATCTCGATGAGCTTCGTAAGTCAGATAGAAATGCAGATATTGACTCACAAGATACAATAGAGCACTAATAAACAAAGTCGCATCCCTCTTGAACGGTGTGAACCTTGCGGAGTTTCCACATGTCGCCTTGAAACTGTCGACGCATCACATAGCCCGCATGGAGCTGCACCTCGCGCAAGTGAGTGCAGAAACGATTCCACGGGATGATGAGGTTTTGCAGCTCCTCCTCGACCGAATTATAGGTCTGGTCGAAGAGGTACGGCGGATGGTCTATCGCGGGCTGCTGGGGTGTGGCGTAGATTTGCGCGGTTTGGAGCTTTGGTAGCCGATAGAGATAGTGCGGGCCGAAGCTAACGACGATGTCCTGGAAAAGAGTTCTCAGCGACTCGTTAGATTGCTTAGAATTGCAACGCTCACCTCCTCTGGACCGCGCGAGCCAGTCGTGAACTCGCGCTGCATACGAGCCTCCTCGAGAGCGTCATACATCTCGTACGGTGGAATCCCGTTCCAGTAATCCCTGTGTTCCCAGAGTTTGCCCGGTTCGCGGAGGTCGAACGTAAGCTTCAACTTCCGCAACTCGGGGAACAGCTGGCAGATGGCATCGAGGATCTCGAGGTCCCACGTCTTGCAGTGCAACGAAAGCAGCTCCAGCTTGGGGTTCTCCTTGGCCTTCTTCGCTAGCAGATCGAGGATAGTCTCCGTCGCAGCATCGGATCGCAGGATGCTGATACCCTTGAGCGGGCGATTGGTGGTCATCGCGGAGACGGCATCCAGATATCCTTCGCAGAACGTTAGGTTTGGCAGCGAGTCGTGCTTCGGGAATGAGGAGTGCTTGGGGAGCGCATACCCGAGTGAGACCGTTGTGATAGTGGGGCAGCGCTCCATGATAGAGTAGACAGCGCTGGGAAAGAGCTGCTCCGCGTGGAATGTCGGCTGCACTGCACCGTCGAATATCTGCTTCCGTTGCACGTACAGGCTGCTGAGGTGCGGGGGAATGTTGTACTGGTATATTCCCTGCACGCGACGACGATAGACGAGCGCAAACACGTCCGCGGTGGAGTCGACCCGTAGAGTACGCAGAGTCCGCGCGCTCGCGAGGGAGAGGCCTAGTTCCATGTCGTCATCAAGATCAGCGAATGCATGAGCATCGTGACCCACTCCTGCCCGAACCACCGGCCGACGCAGGTTAAGCAACGTGAGGTCCTCGATAGGAAGGGCGGAGAAATCGCGGGGAGCGGCGAACGGCCTCCGAGGGAAGATGCAGAATTCAACGTGCAGTTTTCGGAGTGCGGGAAGCTCGAACAAAGCACCGAGCAATTGGTCGGAGACGAATAGGTGCTTGAGGGTTAAAGTTTGCAGCCTGGAGAACGTCGCCAATCTGCTGATGAGGAGGTTGTAGACGACGGGGGACGCGTAGGTCTGGTTCATGTGGTAGTAGGACATTGAATGCTGCATCGACCGTGCGAGCGTGTGCTCGTCGGCCTGCATGACATGCCAGAAAGGCGCCATATTCAAGTTTTCGACCGGCGGGGGCTGCTCAAGATTGACCTGGCGAGTGACGACGCGACCGTTGTGCTGGACCATCACCCCAGACACGTCGTCGAGCAATGCAGAGATGTGCAGCTCGAGCGAATGTACACCCGCCGCCAGGGCGTCGTCGGTCTCCCAGAGGGCTGAGTTGTGTACGAAGTCCCCAGGTCGCTTCCAAATCAAGCGGCGGTGCAACGCGCGGATGCCGCATTGGTAGAAGCATCTACAAGTACGCACGACGTTGTTGAGGTCGGAGGAGTGGTCCATAAGTTCGAAGATAGTCAACCATAGTTCGGCCGGGACCTGCTCGGCGATGCTGACGTTGTCGGACATGTTTCTGGATAGTCGTTGTGGAAATAGGCAGGGTAGGGGTTCATAACAACATACCTCCAGCCGTTATCTACCTCCTCACACGTGTAAGCCGTCTCCTAAGCTTCGAGGCAAGTCTGCGCGTCTTGAGCAGTGTACCCCTCGAAACTGCGTCGAGTCCGCGAAGAGCTTCTGGAAGCGTAGCCATGAGACCTGCAACATGGACTCGAGGGCATTTGCGACATACTGCACAGATATTTGCTGCAAGCAAGCTTCGATGGACCTGCGACAATGGGGAAACGGGGTGGTGGTAGGAAGCAAAGATCCCTGGCACAGTCGAAAGTCAATTGAGACGGGCTTACGTAATAGAAGTTATCAGCTCTAAATGAAATCTAAATTGACCAACCGCCAGCCGTCAATTTCATCGACATCGTCTGTTCTGTTCATGTACGAAGAAATGATACAAGTGGATCGTGAACCGGCGATAGTACGTATTATTCACTCAGCTTCTGGCCTCACGCTGATATACAAAGGGGCTGAAGTGACGAGGGCAACACATTCTTGCGTCGGAAGCGCAATGGGACAAAATCTTGACGGACGCGAGGAAATTGAAGTAGATATGGAGTGAGGAAGAAAGAATCCTAAGGTGGTGCGTCATCCTTTATACCTCCTCAAAATTGTTTTCGCTAATTGCCGGGAGAACGCCGCCTAGAGAATCGCTAACAAGTACGAAATGTCGGCATACCTCACAGACGACTGAGAAGCACAAGTTATGGCCTGGAAATCGCCCTTGTAGAGCAACACATGTCTGCCATTGGGGGCCTGACCAGAATGGTGGTAGTGACACTCACCGGGTGTCGACCAGATTGGTAGTAGTGAATCAGATCGGTGTGACTCGAATCTCCCACGTCTGCACGGGCCCAGGACCAGAACGGTAGTACTCAGACAACTCCGTTCCGCTGCCCGACGCTGCCCGACACCGCCCGACGCACTCACCCGATAAGGAAGTATCCCGCTGATGGCTGATCTACGCAATTAGCGCCTTGCAAACGCTGCGTCGAGAGCCGTCTACAAGCTCAGGCTTAATTTCCTAAGGTCCAAACAAGGTGAGTATTGATATAATATGTCCTAAGCAATGGTATTAAGCATAAATCTCAGACTTCTCGACGGTTTTCTTTGCACCAGAGCAGTTTCAATGTGCCGCCTCCTATTATCATCTAGCACCCTCTGCTGCCTTCATCCTCGTCATCTCTGTGCCCATATCCTTACTCTAACACTGCGAGGTTGTATAGTTCACCATGAAACTCAATCGTACCATTGATCAACCACATATTTTTGCCCCAAGAAATCAACATTAGGTTTACGGGCTCATATGCGCGTCTGAAGGATGGGGAGATGGGAGAAGAGGTCGAAAATTCTGTATTTTTGTGGCCATGTTCATGAGGTATACCGTTGTGGCCTGCACAACGTGGACGCGACAAGACAAAGGCGGGATTGCCCGATTTGGACGGACCAGGCGCACAGGGCGGGAGGGCGCGCTCGTTGTCCGAGTACCACCAGTGCCTTGTCCGAGTACCACCACTCTGGTCAGCGCGCCGTCTCCCACTACTACCATTCTCGCTGCCCGGTCCCCACTACCACTACTACCATTCTAGTATATACTCCTGCCATTGCGTTGCTCCGTTACGGGTCCATTTTGGCATCAATTGGCCCCGCAAATCCCTCCAGACGTATCACTACGCACACTCGTCGTTGATATTGATGTGCCTTGTCCCGGCAAGTTCTCTCTTTATTCTACTCAATCTTCGAATCGCACCATATTGATCTTCCTGGAGTTCAACGACTAGATATAGCTTCGTCCGAGGTGCCCCGCGAGATTTGTTTCTACGCAAAGTTTACGACGGGGCGACCCTTGACATACACTGCCTCATGACGATACTTGTCCCATACCTGTCTATGGGGTCGACTTTTCGTTCGCTCTCAGAACGAGCCAGAAGGCGCGACCCCTGGTCGAGAATCGAGTCGGCCGATGTGGCCGAAAGTGGAAGCAGTGAGACAATTCATTTCCTTCTGCACGCGGATCGTACTTGACAAGGATATGGCTCAAAGCTAGTATTGCTTCGCTATGGCCAATATAAAATGCTGTTCGCAGATGGCGGGATATGCCATTGGATCCTCCCCAACCACAGTACCAAATGTTCCTCCTTAACTTCCTCCTCGCGTTTATCGTGGGTATATGTGCGGCACTCTCTGCCGCATCGCCCACTTCACATATCGAGAGGCGTGATGTCTATGCTCCTCGAGTTCTCTATCCCCATTCCGGTACAGAATGGTACTCTGGTCAGAGACACAACGTAACATGGTGAGCAGATTCTCATGATTGGCAATAGCACGGTGAAGGGCTAATGACGAGTTTTCAGGGACAACTCGAACCCTCCGAAGTCTATCTCCAACAGTGCTCTCATTTTTCTGCGTGAAGGAAATTTCACCCTACCGCGTAAGGAAGACTTTGATTTCCTCGACTCCTCTTCGATATTGACGACGTATTATTGCTTGCAGTGATCCTCGCGTACAACTTTGACTTGCGTGCGGGTCGCGTCGAGATAACCGTCCCCGACCTCCTCAGTCGTTCCGATTATAGTATCTTGCGCGAGTAACTAGTTCGTTATGTACGATCCTCACCCCTTGCTGACTTCAATTTGTCAGTATTTGGCGACTCGGGAAACTGGGGCGAGACTTTCACGATTCACGGTCCTGCTGGATTCTGACGAAGAAACACGATCGTGCATTGTTTTCATAGTCATAACTTAGCGCGGAAATTGGCTAATTAATCTTGCTATGCGTACGACGCTCAAGATAGGGAATAAAACGACATGAACGAGTACAGTATCGGAGTCAGCGTACGATGCTTAGTAGAGTCTCGCTCATTGCACATTGACATGGACAGTAGTGAAGTCAAAGACCGGCAATTCGCTGACCTGCACTGAACGTTAGTAGACATGTACTCGACGACGAGATTTAGTAGCACTGCGTACCCCTACAGTGAACTGGTGCGCCACACTAAACACAGTCTCGCCCTCCGGCCATGAGAGGCCTGGGAAGGTTAGCTGGAACTCCTCGTGAAGGCCTTTCTCCGGAGCGGAAGAGTCGAGCTGCGGGCCAAACGACCCGTTGTATAGTACTGTGCCGGGACCCCACTTGTCAGGAGTATCGCAGACGTCGTAACACGCTGTCGCTGCGATGATCACAGAAAGCTGGCTCATGGAGCTCAGAGAATTTTAGGGGTAAATTCAGTATGCGCGGACAACGTGGATGTCACTGTGACTACTTGCATCCATCTGCAAATCCACGGTGAAATTCTGAGAGCTTTGTATGGACTGCGACGTCGTAGGCTCAGCGATATGGAGTCGCTGGGCAAGAGTGCAAGCAGAAAGGGAAGCGATGACAGAGATGCATTTCATGATGGCTGGGGTGCGTTGCAAGTAGAGTAGAGGGTCTAGAAAGCGCAAGAGGGTGAAAGCTGCGATGCTATGACGCCACAATGCTGTCGCAATTTATACCTGAATTTCTTGGCATAGTGGCGACGTCGGCATCTCCAGGAGTGGCAAAGAGTCTATTATTGAATATTCAGCAAAGCTCCGCTCACTCCAGCAAAGCATGCCGCCCCACCATAATTGCATTGACGAACACCGGCAGCAGATCGTTCATCCTTTGGATCGCGTGGGCCTGAGGTCACGAGTAGATGTTCAGGCTACGTCTTGATTCTTTCCATCACTAGAAGACGCGACGGAGGTCAACGTTATTTCCCGCTCGAGGATTGCACAACAACAGTCACCTCAAAACCTTTCCAGGTCAAGATGCGGTAACTTGCAAAGTCGAGGGCACAGTGAACTTGAATCACCAGGTCAGTAGAACATTCGTGATGTTGATGATCGGAGTAACAAACTAACTGTGATCGTACTGACCATGGCATACAAAATGACGTCTGACTCACTGTTATGTAAGGTTGCTTCCGCTTTCGATCTCATTGCTCTTGCTCCCTACCACGATCATCGAGGTGCAACATCTTGTAACCTTCTCCTCCTCCTTGTGTGGGCAGAGCCTTACGTCTCATGGAATGCCAGAATTGTGAGCTCAAACAACGCCAATTCTACTGCGAGAACTGCCTGAAACAACAGTACGTTCTGTCTCGGCTCTCTCAGTATCTCTGACCCCCAATTACAGCTTGAACACCTTCCGTCAACAGATATCGCGAGTTTCAGAAGACCGCGATGCGCACATAGCCTCCTCCGAGCGATCACTCGCCACTGTTGTCGATCCCGCACGCCTGAGACGCGCCGATTTGCGCGGCGGGGAGGAGCGGGTCCAGGAGATCTGGGATGGATTGAGCTCGCTGAGAAAGGCTAATGAACAGAGTGAGCCGAGTTCGCTTTCTTCCCGGGACGTTGTTCGTAATGTTTCCGCAGCACGCGAGCGCATACGCCAACTTCGGGAGGATCTGGCCAACAGGCGGCGCATGCTAGCCATCGCGTCCTCAGTGCCTCCACACACAAGTACGACGTCCTCTCCAAGCTCAGGACCCACTGGACGCTCGATTGCGCGCAATCGGCGACTCTCGAGCACGTCATCGCCACAGACACCGTCCCCTTCTTCACGCCCTCCTTCGTCTATTGCGCGAAATGCACCGCCGTCGACGTCCCCTACAACGGGACGAACGATGCCTGGCGCATTCCTGAGCAACCGGATTTTCAGTACGACCTCCACGCCATCACCAACGCCGTCTCCCTTTCAACGGTCGTCTTCGACGCCAGAACGTGACTTGGGGAAGCAGATTGACGAAGCGTCAGTACAACTCGCAGCGTTGGCTGATACTATCGCACGGGCTCGGTCAGGACTCGTGCAAGAGCTTGTGGAGGTGTTCAGCGTCGTCGAAGTTGGCGGACGACCACCACTAGGCGGCAAAGCTGGGACGAAGGGCGAGTGGACAATCGGTGGACTGGTACTACCAGTGCCCGGCGATATGAGACGTGCGTTCGTTTTGCCACACTATGCACCCGTGACTGAAGTTTTGCCCAGGTTACCCACCAGACCACATAAACGCGGTATTAACCCACACCCTCCACTTTCTCTCATTGCTCGCATTCTACCTCGGCGTCAGATTGCCCTTTGAGGTTGCGTGGAGTAGATCCTCAACACCACCCTCGGAGCCGATAACTCTGATTCCGCCACCAAATCTACGTGGAAACGGTCTACTTGGCGTAGGCACACCCTGGATCGGCGCTACACGTGGCGGAGAGCATGGTGGCTGGGCACGTTGGTCGACCAAACATCCTCTGCACGTATCAGCAAATCCTCCACCTTCCTCCTCTTCGGGCTCGAGTCCATCTTCTTCACCTGGTCGTCCGGCCCGTCTCACAACTCACGGGCGCTCAGTCAGCTCTCCCATACCCTCGTCAGTAGGTCGCAGTGCATCATTGCCTCAGAATATCTCGCTCGAAGAATCGCAGCTCGAAGAAGTGGGCAGTACGACGGCCAGCGGAAGCTCCTTTACGACGGCTCTGGCCATGCTGCTATACAACGTGTGTTACCTTGCCCATACTCAGGCGGTGGACGTCTCACTCGCACAAGCGGGCGAAGTACTTGGAAATCTATGGGCAGTGTGCTGCAGCCCCGAGCTCGGGCGCAGATCCCATGCTACGCAACCGCTCCTTCCATCGCCGACACCAGTGACGTTTCCGCTCGACTTTGCGCAGCTCTTGCAGGCGACTGCTGCGAACCCATCACGGGCGCGTGCGCGCGTTGGCGCCTCGGGCGGCAAACACATCTCGCGCGAGGAGAAGATCGTGGAGGAGGACGATGGGTGGGATCTCATCGACGACGTGGATACGTGAGTTTTGATTTTGTAGAACATGTCTTGCTGTCTATTCTTGCTGTATACTTATTCTTGGGACGTCTGTAGCATAGTGGGCATCGAATCTGTTGTAATATAGACTCATCTCAGACGACTTGGTGATTATCGAACTTGTCGCACGCTGCGCACACTGCATCTACCCCACTCGCTGTCGTACATGAATCGCTGGACAACTGACCCACATTTCGTTGCTCTAATGCTGATAACGGCGAGACCAGGTAGGACCAGGTCCGTGCGTTGTTCAGCAACACAAATAGTATCACGTCATTACCCGCCATAGGTATGTTGTCCTTTGCTCTACGTTCGATCGCTCTCATGGCCTTTTGTCCTGAGGCGGATATGCACTACTTCGCAGCAGTGGACAACGCGGCGCGTGTATCTTGAGCCCTGACTCTTGCCCATGAGTCAATTTGTCCTTTCAAACACATTGTCACGACGCTCTGAAACTCCGCCAACAACATTGTGGCCACCGTCGTGCCATCTATAAAAGCCAACCACGACAGACATTTTACCTTCATCCTCACCCGTTTACCCTTCTTCGAACAGCTCGCTGCTCCTTCCACAACTCAGACTCATGACTACTGCAATCAAGAACGACGCTGGCGACTGCCTGACGGGCCCGGACGTTGACATCACTCCGTTCATCGTCGCCGTCACCATAACGGAAGGTATGCGCATCGTCTCCGCCCAGCTTTCAACTCGACCCATACTGAATCATCATTGTCAGAAATCTGCGGCCATCCCACAGCCAGAGACGTGGAAGATTCTGAAGAGGAGGAGGAGGAGGAGGAGGAGGAGGAGGAGCACGGTGTAATCGTGGATAACGACGAGTCGCCCGCTGCAGACCCCGTGGAAATCGAGGCATTAACAGTGAAAAGCAAGGACGCCACAAAGTCTGGCGATATCAAAGGCCTGGCTGCATGTTTCGAGAGCCTGTGAGTTGTCACGTCTCTGCATTTCGGAAGAACTGCTCACTAAAGAGTGACTATCGGTATAGCCAACTCGTTTCTGAAGTTGACGAACAGGCGTGTGGGGCAGACAAGGCATGTGAGATCGTAGTACGATCTGGCGGATACCTAGATTCCGAGGGTAAATATCTCTTGAGAGCTGTCGCCGCACCCGACAGGCCCCCAATCATCCCGGTGACATTCGATTGGGACGAGGAGCGTCCATCTACCGTTGCCACCCAATAGACAGAGTCTCGCCCTGACTTCCTGGATGGAAGCCCACCGCTATGCACTTTTGTATTTATCCCTGTCCCACAATCCGTATCAACTAGATGATGAGTTTGAAACGCCATAGAACGCACAAGCTCGAGTTCGAATCCGAACCTTGACTTTTTGCGACCAGAATTCCGCCTCCCGCCACCGTATACCATGACGTCATAGTCAACATCCCACGCAACAGCTCTAGTCACACAGACACTCCGGCAAGCCGCCAATCCCAACTTTACGCCACACGTCCGCGGCGGAGACAGTTGGCGCACGACACGTGTACATCCCGGGGTCTAAAAAGGCACGTTGGCGATCCGGCGATCCAGACAACGCATTCATACCGCTCGGAGAAGTGGCCAACGCGTTGTTCTCAGCGAGTCAGAAAATTAGCCGAGTTGAGGTACGTTGTGGTGAAACGACGTTGTGTGGAACTGACGGGGCTAGCGGGTACCTCGGACAATCCAGCCAGCCAGACAGGCTTCGTTGTGGACAGCGGTGTGCAGAGAATTCAAGGTGTCATAGATATATATATATCTACTGCAGTGCTCGCAATCTATACAGTACTTCTCTCTCATCGCACCTAGTCTCGCCCGCTCCGCTCATCATGTCGTTGGACAACTTTCCGCCGGAGATTCTTTTCATGATTCGTGATTCCTGCGGGCACGACAATCTCAAACATCACCTTAACCTCATGCTAGTAGCAAAGAGGTTCTACGACCTGTACCATCCGGCCAGAGAAGAAGCGTTTTGGGCGAAAATCGCGAAGGCCCTCGGCCTCGCAAAACCGCTGAAGGCCGACGACACGACGAAGCGGCTGGTGGGGACGACAATGCGCTCGTACGACATCTTGAGGGCCTTCATGCTGCATCTCCGACGGTGCGAAGAGTGCGCAGAACGAGTCGGAAACCCCCGTGCTGGTATAACACCGTCATTCTTTTCTTGTCGTCGAATAGTAGAATAATGCAATATTAGACTGTTTAGTTGACAACAAAATGACAAGCACGCAGTTGCAGAAGACCATCAAGCATACAGAAGCTTACCTCGGCTGGGATTTATCATCCGAGTGTTGTGTGAGAGACCACGCGATAACTCTGTTTCGCGTTGCTACCAAACCACTCGTGACGACCCTCCGCATTGAGCTCGCCGAAGACGATGCTTTTGCCGTAACAGTCTCCAATCCTAACGGAGTGACACAATTAGATATCTTCTACAAACTCCACGAGCTGTAAGTTCTCTCACCATGTCCGAAAATCAATAAACCACTGAAGACGTGCTTGCAGAGCAGTCAATACCTCTTCTCAACTGCATTGGCATACTGCACGTTGCCTCGCTCAATATGTCCCCGGCGTGGGTATGCATACGGACACGCTATTGGAAGAAAATGCCCTGAGGGGTGTGATCGCTGCGTCAGTCCAACTCGTCTGTGCCGTTTTGCCTTCCGAACTGACGGCGTTTCAGACTAGAGGAACAGGCGGGAGTTCACCTGCCTAATGTACCCGGCAATGTTCTCGCCCTGTTGACGAATTCAAATCATCTGCTAGTAGAGTCCGTCAAGAGGCAAGCACAAGCAACTGACCTCGTCTCGTTCTAGAATGGCGAACTTCTCGCGAACGTTAACGGCTGCGAAGCTCTTCGAAATATTCGAAGAACACGGCGACGCAAAACAGAAGGCGCTTTTGACGTCGGTTTCGCCCTACACGACTCTGCATAGTTTCGTGACTAAAGCAGAACTGTGAGCGAATTTTGGAGATCAAAGTAGGCTGATTACTCACGTTACCCAGTCGTCTAGAAGCTTTCTACCTGCAGGGCGGTCAGCCACGAGTAAAGGACGGGAGTGACGCGCCCGTCACCATCATAACTTGTTGGACGGATAGCCCTCCAGCGTGTTGATATCTCCTCGCTTCGTGCCGCACGCCCGTCATGGCACCCCGCTGATCACGTTCATATCATGGATTTGGACGGCGGTCTCGATCGACATTTCACTTATCATTGAACCAAATATGCGACAGAAATACTGTACCAAAGGAATCGTTATTTAATAGAACTGATCAGAAATTTGTTAGCTCACCATCTCTAGTTCGACCCGCTCTTCGTCGGCCGCCAACTCCCAAACCACCATGCGTCGGCCAATGATATCGGGGACCCACGAGGATAAACGGTCGTCCCTGGAAATCAAGGTACGAAACCTTTCCTCGGCAGCAGGCTTGGATCGTCCGTTGCGACGAATCCGATAAACCCGACTGGTCCGGGACACCAGCGTTCCGTCCCGCACTGGGGTCGACGCATAAGAGTGACCGTTCGCGTAGCTTGGCGACGGGAGGAGGGGCTCAGAATCGACTTGAGCGTTGTAGGTCGGTCGTTGGCGTCTGCGAAGAAAAGCGCGGTTAGCAGTCCGAAGTAGTAGGCGGTGTCTGTTCACGGCTGTCATTCCGTATCTTGAAGGTGGTGGGGACGCTCTTGTTCAACGAGGAGAAGTTGGTCGGCCATGGGTGCGACAGGAGAAGGGCGGGGCGACCGAGGGAAGACCGAGGCTACGGCGAGGTTAGCGCAGCAAAGACAAAGCTTCACAGAGAGGGCTGAGGGCAGATCAGGCGAAAACAGGTCAGAATCAGGGGGTAGATTCAGGATGGGCAGGTGGTACAATGAGAGTAGGGTATGGGTAGAGCGACAGTTCACAGCATGCCAGAGTGTCAAGATTGAGCGGGGTGGTAGTAATACTGAATTTATCGTCAGCACCGAGAAGCCTGTATGAGGGTACGAGAGACGTACCAGGTATGGTAGAGAATAGCGGTAGTTATACAAGAATGCAGAAAATATAGGTGGTGTTTGTACAGTGTCGTATGAGGGGAGAGCACAGGGCTTACGCCGGTGCTGGTGAGTGGTGGTGCGGCGGGGGGTCTTTGAGAGGGTTTTCGGCTCGTGCCTGCTCGAGTAGCGTGTCCAGCTTTTTCTCCTTTACTGCTCTCTAGAGGCCCGGGTCGTCAGCGGCGCAGCAGGAGCAAAGCGCACACGAACGCACCTGCACGCAGACACGGTACTCTTCCCATATCCGCCCGCATTTCTGTTCGTATTCCTCTGCTTTTTCCTGCGAGTATTTGAGCCGCTCGGCTGGCGTTGCTGAGACGGCGGGCTCGAGGTACCCCTCGAACCAGGCGTTGAAGCACGAGTCGTACGACCGCTTGAGTGGGGTGCAGGTGTCGGAGAGTGATGAGGCCATTCAGCGAGGTGTGGTGGTGGACGTCGTGTGCGGCGGTGAGCGTGAGGCGGGGTCGGTGATGTGGCAGGCGAGTTCGCGGATGAGGAGTGTGGGGAAAGGCCAAGCTTGTGAAATGCCAATAAATACCGAGCGCGGGCGATCGAGATCTTCGGCCGTCCCGCCTGGTCACGCCCCGCCCCTTGCCGGCCCGTCCATACGCCTTGATCCTCCCCCCTATTTGGGTTTTCCGAATCGCTGTTCTTGTGGTCGTCACCCATCGTTCTCGTGTGGGCCTGTCCAGCCAGGGTCGATGGACCGCGGCACCGTGTATTATACCCATCCTTTCATGTCCATCAATCCCCTTGGATTGCAAGGTTTAATCCTAGGAGCACCGCCGCATCGACGCACAATAGCATTCCAACAGCGTCCATCGCCTGTACTTGGATTTCTACCTTCATACCATCTCCGGTACTCTGCTACCCCTGGACTGCCAGTTCCTTGGAGTTGAAAAGTCCGTCGGTGGTTTCGGCGTATGATGAAGTTAACCCGGGTACAGCACACTACAGTAGTGGCTCATCATCCCAACACTGCTGAGAGAGACATGCTCCACAGGTCTCAAAGTAGGGCGGATGACAGCAACACTCGAACTCGGAACTTGGGGAAGTGCTGCGCGGAATACTTGTCTTGGTCATACAACGCTCCAGAGATGCCCTCGAGACCTGTGCTACGGATCGGTGACTTGGGGTCTGGGCATTTTTCAGAGGTCAAGGTTCTGCGAGGATTTCCGGGTTGACCCTTACGGCAAGCGCCCCTATCATGCGTTGAGCCCATGGCTATGCTGGAAACTGAGTATCGTACTTTACGATCGTAAGTTCAGGTCACTGTCACGATGAGCAGGCGCCTATTGTATGTCGACCTCTCGAAGAGTTCAGTCTCTAGGCCATTGAAAAGCAAGCAAGATGGTCTGGAAATGCTCATGCGCCGTTCCCGGGGGTCTCTAAGTGGGAGACACTGAGGATAAATGTGATTTGAGGTCGTCGCCACAGCCAACCTACCGACGGTAAATCAACCATTCTGATGGTACTATATTCAGCGTCATGCGTCACTGCGTGAATGTTTGGACATATCAGTAAGTACATGACAGCATCTCCCTCCGTCTTTAATACTGGCAGCGCGAATCACGTTTCCTAGAGCAGCGAAGAGCTGGATATTTATTAGGATACTTTAGAATACATTCAGTCCCCGAGCTATCCTATCTATGTAGACATCCTTGGGCTGACCAGGTATCTGCGGTGAATCTTGGGTTGTGCCGACGCCACAAGCCTGCCTACACCACTCGCCCCAAAGCAGTATTCCCGCCATCACTGCCGCCATCAGCGCCATCACAACCTATTCGGGAGGAACTGCGGGCGTCACCACCAGTCACCTCACTCTTTCTCCCGTCCCTCACGCCAAGATGGTCCTCGTCCTCGTCATCGGCGATCTGCATATCCCCCATCGCATACATGATCTCCCCGCAAAGTTCAAGAAACTCCTCGTGCCAGGGAAGATCCAGCAGATTCTCTGCACTGGCAACCTCTGCGACCGCGAAACGTACGAGTATCTGCGCGGCGTCGCGCCCGACGTGCATGCCGTGCGCGGCGACTACGACGAGGGCGCGCTGCCGCTGAGCTCGACGGTTGTGCACGGGCCGCTGCGCATCGGTGTCATTCATGGACACCAGGCGGTTCCCTCTGGCGACCTCGACTCGCTCTCTGCTCTAGCCCGGCAAATGGACGTCGACGTGCTGGTGTCGGGGCACACGCATACGTTCCAAGCCGTCGCGTATGATGGACACTTCTTCGTTAACCCCGGGTCTGCAACCGGCGCATGGCGCGGTGCGGTCGACGAGTACGCTTTGATTCTATCTGCTAATTTCACCAGAGTTAACATGCTACGTTCAGGGATCCTGTACCTTCGTTCGCACTCATGGATATCCAAGGGCCCGTTATCGTAA
This sequence comes from Bjerkandera adusta, assembly GCA_027924225.1. Lineage (NCBI taxonomy): Eukaryota > Fungi > Basidiomycota > Agaricomycetes > Polyporales > Phanerochaetaceae > Bjerkandera > Bjerkandera adusta. The sequence goes on along the minus strand of BSCZ01001547.1, from coordinate 433,094 downwards.
CATATGTTTATCAGTTGGTGGAGGGTGAAGTACGAGTAGAGAAAGTCGAGTGGAGAAAGGAGACCGTTGAGCCTGCTCCGCAAGCTGCTGCATTGGGTACGCTTCAACTTTTCGAGCGCCATGTCGCTTTGTTTACCACGACGTGTCCAGGAGCAACGAGCCTACCACGCGATATACCTGGTTCCGGCGCCGTCAGCCCACCACCAATTGAGAAGGTTCAGGCGGTGTGGTAGATGGCAGAGCTCTGGATAATCTTATGTTTCATGTTGTACGTCCGCCATTTCTATCCCTCGTGCGTCTTGCTGAGGAGTCCTTGCAGGTATTTCTATCCTATATCCATTTTACCTGCTTCGTTGGTGCTGCATTGCGTTCTCGAGCAAGGCCGAACGAAGCTTACCCTTTGATATCCGAACTATGGGACGAACCTCCTTTCGTCGCGGATAGCTCTTCAAGCCGAACATTGTCGGAAGCCTGGTAGGCGTTCAGTCCCGTGCTGTTTGCCATCGAGGGATTTTAGTCTGTGAAGCAGTGCTATGCCTTGACGTAACTCACGCTCATGGTCACCAGTTCCCGCGAATTATGGATACACACAGAGGCCGCCAATACTGCCGGAGAAGGCTCTGCTCTGTTTCACTATCCGCCTGTGCGATCGATGCGCCCACGCCTCTGCACCGGGCAAGAGTCCCGCTGTTCTATGTATATCTCCTGCCTTTTCCCACCTGGAAAGTATAAAAACGAGGGTTTTCGTCATATCCTCATTATCGCTCACCAGCTCTTCTCATTCAGACCTTTGAACTCGACCTATCATCCTGTATAATGAAGTATCTCGGCATACTTTTCGCGCTTGCAGCGTGCACCGCCGCACAACGCCTACGCATCCTCGAGCCCACTATGGGAGAGGGCCTTGTCAGTGGCTAGCTATTCACTGTGGAGCTTCATCAAGACGTGCGTTCACTCCGTTGTCTTGCATCCTGTACGCCTCTGACAACTTTCTATAGAATTCCCTTGGACCCCTCCGCCCAGGCTCGGTCGTCATCGCCGTAGCATCCTGCTTTGACGTCTGCGACAACCCAGACGCCTGGGGCCCGAGCACTGTCCTCTACAGCGGCGCGTTCAACCCGCAGTTCAACAGCTCCGCGCCGCAGAAGGGGATGTATCAGGACTTCCGCCTCCCGCTCCCGCTACAGGCGGGCGAGGCGGTTCCAAGTGTCGCACATCAGTTCCAGGAGGGTGGGGTGAGTACCTAAAAACAATTTCTTGGGAGACGAGGGCTGATGTTAGGCGCGTGAAGGCCGAACTTCAGGATGTGTTTGATTACTCGAGCGTGCACTTCAACGTGCAGCAGTAGGTGTTAGTCCGACGTCTGTATACTATCGTATGCATGCCAGCTTTCGATCTGGTCACCCTGCCCTCGCTCCTCGCTTGCCGGTAGGTCCTTGTGCTACCGCTCCGTCCTCGTGAGAAGGTTCGCTTGTTACGAGGAACCAGATCGAGCTCATGGTCAGGGACAATACAAACAGTTCATTCGAAGCCAACTATACGCTTCGGTGTTACTTCTTATGTCTCGGGAGCTGTGATGCGCTCACGCACGTGGCGGACCAAATCCCAGGATAACGCCACCGGCGCCCCTTGCCCTCATGAGCCCCCCTTAATTCCAGCCGCGCTTCCGGGTGGAGTCTTTCGTGTATGCATGGCCATCGTTGGCGGTGCACCAGAAGATATGTTGAATATGCTTCGAGGCGAAGGTTGAGGAGCTCTCTGCAAGGGTGCGTGTTATGCCCATTTCAGGCTATTTTGTCACTCATCCGCAACAGCTTCCCAGCACGCCACATGGTACCCACCACACCTCTTCTTCAACGTCGGCCACCACAACGCTCACGTCTACTTTAGTTCGTGCTTGAACCAAGGTCGTTACCTCGTGCGCTGTCTGTTAAGCTACGCTTTGCAATGTCTTCAAAAGGTTTCGGCGTGGTTTCGGTTGCTACCAATAGTGGATCGCTCACCGCACCATGTAGAATCAACGTCTCCGGAGACTCGACATTATCAGCCAGCTGACGGACCATCCGGTTTCAAAAACGACGGTCTAGCCGAGTTGAAGGCACTAGGAAACATCATAGCTACTTCCATTGGCCAGATTGAAGATGCCCTGAAGGCAGCATCCTTGCCTTTCCCATCACTCCGCACACCATACACGCCTGAATCGGAGGCGGCGCGCAACCTTCCTGAAGTCGTCAATGCGTCCGCTTTCATCACAGCAGCGGCCTCCCAGCTGGTGGCGACGGTTCGAGCACCGTTTGTACATGTTACAACGACAGCCATGATGGTGCGCGCCGAATGTTACGACAGACGACTTCTGACATTGCCTGATTATTGTGCATACAGTTCAACTTGCCCGCCGCTTTGGGAGTCGCTGAAGAGGCACATGTTGCAGAGATCCTCCGCGCCGCTGGTCCGGATGTGAGTCTTCGGTGTTATCTCTTACGTGCCTCAGTTACACATGACATCATAGGGAATGCACGTCAAGGATATCGCGGCACCAAGCGGTGTAGACCCTGCGAAACTCGGTGTGTTCAAAGACTGGCACGCCTTGCTAATTACACTCATTTCGAATCGATATGATAGCTCGCCTCTTACGCGCTCTTGCAACCCACACATCTTCGCAGAAGTTGCTCCCGACGTCTTCGCTCACAACCGAATTTCTTCTGTGATGGACACTGGGAAGGACGTCTCGGAAATTCTCACCGAGTGAGTTTTCCACGTCTGCGACAGGCTATAGCACCCTCACAGGAAACAATATTATAGCCCTGAGAGCAAGCACCGCGGCACAACAGGCCTATCGGCCTGCGTTGGACATCTGTAAGCCTTGGTGCTTTCTACCCTTGATGGACGTATCGTGATGACGCCCTTCGATTGCTCCGTAGCACAGACGAGACTATGAAGACGGTGGCGTATCTCGCGGACGCAGTCATGGATCCTGTGTCTGGTCACAGCGACGACGTCCGCGATCTAGCATTCAATCGCGCCTTCAATGGCAAAGGGACCATTTGGGACTGGTTCGACAGACCGGACCAGGCGCACCGGAACCAGCGGTTCGGAATGGCCATGGAAGGTGCAAAGAATGTCTCTCCGCCAAATGCGATCTTGGAAGGTGGAACCTGCTTGCATCTATCCTAACCATTGGTCCTGACTCGCTGGCATGTAGGCTTTGACTGGAAATCCCTCCGACAAGATGCATTGGTTGTGGATGTCGGAGGGGGCATCGGCGCCCAGTCGCTCACGCTGGCAAAGAACTGTGCAAATCTCAAGTTCATTATCCAAGATCGTCCAGGAGTTGTACAGGCCGCAGAGAAAATATGGGATGAAGAGCTTCCTGGAGCTCGTGCAGGAGCCCGCGTGAAGATGCAAGGTATCGTCATTTTAAAAGGCGTTGCTGAATCTACGTTAATCTAGTACGTAGCCCACGACTTCTTCACTGCGCAACCGGTGAAAAACGCGGATGTATTTCTTCTCCGAATGATATTGCATGATTGGCCCGACGCGGAATGTCACACCATCCTTCAACATCTTCGTGATGCGGCCCAACCTTCGACGCAACTTGTTGTCGTCGACAACATCATGGCTTACGCTTGCAGGGACACGAGACAGTCAGATGCACTGGGAACTGTTAGTGTAATACGTCCTCCGGAACCTCTACTCCCAAATATGGGGGCAACAAACATGATATCCTACCTCGCTGATGTCCAGGTCGGTCTCATTCATCTGTCATTGCCTATGTGCTGACCCGTGGTCTAGATGATGGCATTGACTGGAGGCGTAGAGAGAACGCTTAACCAAGTCAACGAATTGCTGAAGAAGACTGGCTGGCAAATCATTGGGGTTTATCACGGGGCTCCATTCCTTCTTAGCCAGCACAAAGTTATTGCTGTCCCTTCGTGAAGATGCTCGTTCGCTGCTGGTATCTAATCATGTTCGACTTGCTCGAGTCCGACACAACTCAAGGTCGCACCACGGCACCCCTTCAACGTAGGATATAAAACTGTATCTATTTCACAGCTTGGATGTCCAAACAAGTTCGCGACTTCCCATCAGCTTGTGTGCCGTAAGTCTGATCACGCTTGTCCCAAGTGGAACTCGCCGCCATCAAAAGCGCCATCAGTGTCGTGGCTGTTCACGTTCATTTCGGGCGTCACCGCCGTTGCTTTGCTGTCCCTCCCAGCCTCCACGTGGGCCCTCCCCTCGTCCTCGACGGTCTATCCGTCCCCCTAGCCAATATGAAGCTTCCCCCATATCCGAGAAACCGCTCGACCCGCTAGACCCTCTGCATCAGCGATCTGAATATTAATATTGGCCATGTACGACTCGGAGATGCACGTCGCGCTGGCAGACGTGTATGTGGAGGTCCCGACGCACCTTTGTGCTGGGCGCAAAATTCGCACACAATCTGCTTCGTATCTGCTCCCCCTCTGGATGCCAGCCAACCTCCTCGCAATACCCGTTCAACGTTTCCTTCTCAAGGAAATCTAGCGGTTCATTCCACGTTCCACGACCATGTGCCAAGTCTACAATCTCCGATGTGCGCCGTTGACTATGCTCGGTTTTCATATCTCTCGCACTGTTGCAGGCAACGTCCTTCGGCCAGAGATTCGGGACCGACGTTCTTGCTCGTGGACACCCGAGCACATCCTACGCGATCTAAGCTAGCGGAAGGCGGTATACTGGCTGAGAAGAGAAGGGAAGCCGTTGAACGTGCTTTGTGGAGCGCTGCTTTGGGTACGTCCCGACGAGCAGATTAACTTCCATTCCACTGACTGCCTCCTTATTAGATACGGAGATTATCGCTCGAGGTACCGAGCACACTGTGCCTCCCATCCGCCAGAGAAAGATGTCGAATATGTGGCTGGTAAATTGGAGAATATTCGCTGCTACATGCTGCATGCTGCACACTTCCCTGCCTCTCTGCCTCATGCCTCGTTGCCGCGCTCTCGGGCCTGTGCGGATAGTTCTGCCTTGCATTTGTCTTATTCTTCGGACGTTCCGCCAAAACAGTTGAGCAACTGGTTCTATTTTTTTCTGTCCCCTACTGGAATGTTCAAGTCGTTCGCTACCTTCCGAAATCAGTGAAATCCCTCGCTCTTCCTTTCTTCTTCGCGGTTTCCTCCGTGTTACAGCTTTGGGACAACACCTGCGCCGAGCCGACCCTTGATGGCGAGGCGTCCTCGGCGAAGCAACAGTCGTACTATCTACCACCCCTGAGCACCGGCTCACAGGACACTCCCGACCCCGGCTGTGTCATACTCTCCGTCATGCGCTGCGTTTATGCTTCGACGTCGACGAGCTTCCGAAGGCCTGGGGCCGCGGTACCGTTCTGTACAGCGGTGTACTCTTCCCGGCGCCGCAACTCCCAGCCGGAGAAAGAGAATCCCAGAATTTCCGCCTCGTGCCTGCAAAGCTTCAGGCGGCTGAGAGAGGGCTTGAGCGTCGCTGAGTTCTAGCTTGTTGGAGTGGGTATCGAAGTAAGTTTCGACTCACAGGGAATTTGTACTGAGGTTGATAGCCGTCTTGGAGCAACCCTGACGGATGTGTTGGATTACTCGATTGTGTACATCCATCAAGAGGAGTCTTCTTGCGCGTCGGTTTAATGAAGAAGAGGTCACACCTGATCTACGTCGGAGACCGCGCATCGGACGGGCTTTTCGAATTTGTCGAGGAGGGACCTAGGAGGGACTTCGATTTCACTAGGCGATTTCATATCTTATGCGATTCTTTTGAATTTGTGGCCGGTACCCCTACGATAAGGGATCTTACCGGGTTCGCCAAAGAATTTGTCTGGGTTCGCTGGAAGTGGTTATTGTGCGATATTTGGCAGGAACTTTGTGGCGTCCGCAAGACTCCGAAACATAGCTGGGCGCCACGTGCGGTAAGGTGACGGCAGCTGCGCGTCTTTAATCTTATCACCTTCGACCTGTCCCACGACCACCGACCACGTTTTGAGCCAGACCCTCGAAGTCTCGCCCGCGTAACCACGCCCCGTCCGACATCCAGGATCTGCACGACCCCGACGCGGCATATGTTCTGCATGGAACCGCGCTGAAACATACGATGCTGCAGGCAGGGGCATGGATCCTCTATCAAACCCGTTCACCCAGCGAAATAGCTCATTTTTTGCACGGCCGTCAGCTGAGCAGCGGTACGTGCTGCACTCGTGCTCCGCGAACCCGTCATATAACTTTTCGGGTTCCCAGGACTTTACTTCCCTGATGGCGGCATTTCATACACGTTGTGCGAATGTTTTCGAACTCATGCGAACGAATCAGCGTCGATTTGGGGGTATTTGAGCAAACTGTCAAGCTACGAAATTGCAGGGCGGGGGTCTCGGGGCGGCGCCCGTCCTGGTCCCTGTGTCGTTCGTGCTTTCTCGCCCCGCAACGTATCCTCATCTTACACGCTAATGACCAACACATTAGACTATCAAAACTCCCACTGCGCAATGAGTCAAAGCGTGCCAGAACCAACTTTATTTGCTCTGACGTCGCCCTGTCACACGCTCTTCATACCGTACTTGGATGAGGCTCATACGATAGGGCCGCCGTTGCTCCGTAACGCAAGAAGGCTACGAAGGATGATAGCAGGGGGGCCACACTCTATGCAACGCGTTTGAAACGCGGCTGTGCTTCGCGAAGCCCCGCGGACGCGGCGGGCGCGCCTGAACCTATATATACGCCCCGCGGTGTACTGCCAGTGGACTTGAGGCTCTTTCGCTCACCTCCGTGTGCTGGCATACGGCATTCCTCCTCTTCTTAGCCCTTCCTCTCGCCGGCGTCTTCGCACCCGCCCTCTCGCCAGCCGCCCGCGCCCTTAACTGGCGCCGCAACTACCGTCACGAAAGTCAAGACATACAGGTAAACGTTAGACATATAAGGTACGAAGTCATCCCAGTGATAAGCTTTGCAGCACACTGACCTCGCTGCATCACCCAGCATGTCTGAGTACACACGAACACGCCGCTGGTCTGAGGTCATACCGCCTCACACGGCGCTCAGTTTCGCTGCCATTTGGGACCCTGATGAAGGCATGGTCACCTTCTCGGGCGGCCAGCTGCTCACGAGCGACCTCACCCCGGAGGCGCGCAGCGAGCTCCCACGCGACACCGACACGTATTCGCAAGTGCTTACGCTCGACGGCTTCTCGTTCCCTATGACTGAGGGCTACCCCTATGGCTACGGCTACGGCTACAACAGCGGCGCGCGTAGTGGGCGCGTACCGACGGTCACGTTCACGCTCGACGCGCTGGACGAGGGCCAGTCCGTGCTCGACCCGTTCCTCCGTCAGAACGCACAGTGGCGACGTGCAGAGGGCGGAGGCGACGCGCGTGCGACGCACGCCCACAAGCGATCCGGCGTGATCCACCTCGATTTTAAGGCGGCGAGTGCGGCAGTCGCGTCGTTCCGCCACCGGCTGCTCCACCCATTCTCGCCCACCGCAGAGGCCCCCGACGCACGCGACGACGGGTACGACGGGTTCTTCGAGGACGTGCCGGTCACAGCAGGGACGTCCACCAGCGGGCCGGTGCTGGTCCACCTGAATCTCGTGCGTCGCCCCGCTCCCTCCCTTTTCCCCCGCGTGAAACGGCCTGGCTGACGCTTTGCCGAGCAGAAGTCCGCGTTTTCGATGACAGACACGTCCACGGCGGGGTACGTCGACATCGACACGCCGTCGGTGTACTCGCAGCAGACGAGCTCGTACGCGTCCGTCGCGCCGTCGCTGACGTCGTCGCTCTCCGAGAAGTGGTCGACCCTGCGGTCCATCGACGTCGAGAACATCGCGTCGTGCCCGAACACGCGGAGCGGGCCCCGGCGGCTGCGCAAGCGGAGGCCCACCGACGACACGAAGCCCGCGGACCCCGCAGAGGTGCTCGCACGCGCCGAGTTCAACCACGTTCGAGACTCGTCTGCGAGCCCCAGTCCCAGCCCGAGCACCAGTCGGAGCCCAAGCACGCGATGCAAAGCGCGCCTCGCGAAGATGATGACCGACCTCCCACCCCTGCCATGCTCTCTGCCAACGCATTCGCGCTCTGCGCCTCCAACACCGCAGAAAGAGCGGACGCAGACAGGTTTACATCGCTTCAAGTCGCTGCCGAAGCTACCGAAGCTCTCGCCGCCGCCGAGCCCGGTGTCGACGTCGATGAAGGGCACGACGGGGTGCTTCACGCCAACGCCAACAGGCACCACGTCAACGCCGCCAACGAGCTTCACACAGACGTGGCGCGGGCGGCGCCCCGCACGCGCGAACACGACGGCGGGGCACACGCCGGACCGCTCGGGCAAGACGCTGCGCCACGAGAAGTCTGTGACGCGCCTCGTGAAGCAAAGCGTCGAGATCCTCACGAGCCGGTGCCGGCGCCCGTCCACCTCAGGCTCAGGGTCGACGCCCTGCCCAGGCTCGTTCGCGCGGGAATGCTGCCGGGAGACACACAACGCAAGCCCTTGACGGCGCGCAGGCCGCCTGCCATGCACAGACACTCCGGGTGGTGGATGACGAGTTAACATTGGGCTTCGGCGCGGTGGGTGTGCTGCCCGAGGCTGGTCACGCCGCGTTCATCTCCGTTCGGCGATCGTCGAGATGAGGGTTCTGTTTGACGTTTTGACTTTAGGGGTCTGCGCGTGCCGTGCGCCGGGGGTGAAATGGGGATTGATGGAATCCTTGACAGTTTCGAAATACTTGCGCTTTTTTTCTTTTTCTTTTTTTCCCGACCCGTTCGTCGGTAGAGCATGGACGCTGTTGTACATTACATAGAGACGTCTTTGATTTTGCAGCTGTACTTGTAGATTTCACACCTTCTTTCGCAATACCTCTCCTTCATGTACCTATGGAATATACCCTTATGAATTTACGACCATACCTACACGTGTGTGTGGATGTCGATTGGATCTCATGGATCGAACACAACGTGCACCCACTGACGTTCGAAGAGAAGCACAGGACAAACATTGAATGTATAAACGCAACATACATCTAGTTACAGACACGTCCTGAACAACAGACGGGTAGACAGTTCGGCGGCCCAAGTCTCTTTCATCCACGCACACCCTGACGCGCCGCGACGGCCTATCAGGGCAGCGTAATTAGATACGGGATATCGCATGAGGGTATGTGTAGTACGGTCCGTACGGGCGCACGACAGGAGGCGAGCAATAGGAATACACGGCGGGCAACGACAAAAGAAAATTCGTGATGAGGCTGAATGCGGCGCAGGGTCACTGTCACCGCGGGTAGTAGATCGTCTCGTCCCAATCCTCTGTACGTGACGTCAGTAGCGGTAATGGACGAAGTCGTAGCAGGGACGTACCTTCTGTGATACTTTTCCACGCCAGGTGTAAGACGCCAACGGCTGCGGTCTCGAGTATCGTAGCAACGAAGGACCCGTCCAGACGGTGAGGGTTAACGCCCTACGAACCCAGGTCAGCGGCAGACAGTGTGGCCAACAACATTTTACACGCACGTTGCAAATGACACGGTTGAGTAGGAAGTAGTCGAGCTGGCTGAGTACAAAGAGGACGGCAGCTAGAATGTAGAATCCGGTCGGCTTCACCTCGTTCAAAACACCCAGGACAATGTACATCATGAGGCCAAAATAAATCAGCGCTGCGGCTCCAGGCCATATCGTCGTCAAGACGAACAGCGAAACGCTGTTTAGGTCTTGCAGAGGGTTTGACGGACCAAAGACGGAGGTAAAGGAGAAGCCGACGTCCAGCGCGATATAGGTCGTCACGACGAAGAACGCGCCAATGAAAAATGAAAATGGCTGCGCTAACATTAGATGGGTGCTGGAATGAGTGGCGTGGGGTTGTACGTACAATCAAGGAGCTGAGCGTGCCATCTTCCACGACTTGTGTACTGACGATGCCATTGGCGAGGAGCGACCAGAACGTCGCGGCGACCGCGCCAGCGTGTATGGCGGTGAGTACCGTGAGAGCGGTCGAGCCTTGTTCGATGAACGAACCGGTCGTGAGAAGCTGCAGGGGAAGCGTGAAGAGGTACAGAACGAGGAAGAGACGGAGTTCGACTCGGCCTGTGAAATGAACACCGTCAGTATGCGTGCTCCGCGTATGAGTTCCGTGCCCGATCCGCGAAGTGCTCGCGCGGGGAATGGGATGCGCAAGGGGTACAGGGACGCGCTTCTCTTCGCTGCACACCGTCAGTGGGCTGTCGTATTCGCGCCTGGCTGGCCATTGGGCTCTGACGACACGACATTGCCCGCGCGAATTCCCACAGGACACGCAGAAACCCCCGAGGACCCCCCGCCACGCTTCCTCCAGCCCCCGACGAGACACCCAGCGCACACAGGCAATGCAAGGAGGACTCACCGACGGCAGCCTTCCGCCTGCTGGTCGCCCATATAAGGTACACGACGAAGATGATGCTGAGGCCGCAGGCGATAATGTTGGCAATGTTGGCCAGCGATCCATTCGTGCCGACGAAGCCAATAGCGCACGCGGGATTGATACCCACCGGCGCGGTCTTGGGATCAGCAGAGGGGCCAGTGAGGATAGAAGAGTCGTGATGTTGCACCTGATGATAACAGTTCCGGAAGTCGAACATGGCGCGTCGTGCGGGCTGGTTAGCGACGGTAGCAGCGCGACGACGCGAGGGCGACTGACCTGGCGATAGAAGAGGTTGCACCAGGGATAGCTCGGCGTGTCTCTGCAGAGGGAACTGTAGTCCCCAAAGCGAGTCATGGCGGGGTGAGACGGTCCAGGAGAACGGTATCAAGGGCAAGGATATCGGCGCAAGCGCAGGGGG